>JAJPUD010003414.1:193267-222909 GCA_023553655.1 Myrmecobius fasciatus
AGAGAGAGTGAGAGTGAGAGAAGGGGAAGGGAGAAGGAAAAGGAGGGGAAGAGAGAGAGAGATGGAGAGAAAGATGGAGAGAGAGAAATGGAGAGGGGGAGAGAGAAGAGAAGAGAAGAGAAGAGAAGAGAAGAGAAGAGAAGAGAAGAGGGGAAGGAGAGGGAAGGAGAAAGGGAGAGACAGAGAAATAGAGAAGGGGAAAGGGAGAGGGAAGGAAAGCAGATGGGAAGAAGGGAGGGAAAGGAGAGAAGGAAGAAAGTAAGGAAAAGGAAAGAAGGAAAGGAAAAAGAAAAGGAAGAACAAAAGAAAAAGAAGGAAAGAAAGAAATAGAAAAATAGGGAAGAAGGGAGGAAGAAAAGGAAGGTGGCAAAGAGTGGGGGAAAAGGGCAAGAAGGAAAAGAAGATTGGTAAGAAATACTTCCTGGAGAGTTTGCCATATATGTTCAGCACCAACTAACTCCATGACGTCTCCCTGCTTTTCTCCCCCTCCTCCTGATCTTGGCATATTAAGCACCAGCAGTTGCTGATGAGTAAGACAGGCTTCAGAAGTAATCGCCTGGCACAGAGAGACGTAAATAACAATAAGGTGAACTATATTTAGGGAGCCCTCCACCCCGCTCCTCCCTCGGAAGGGGGGCAGTAATTCATCGCCTCCTGCTTTGTGTACATGTGTCAGCACAATTTCTGAATCACCTTGTCCCTGACACTCACTCCCCGGCTTTGGAGGCTGAATCCTTATGCTCAGTGGTGGCTCAGCTTTTGTGGTTGGGGGGAAGGGAGACCCCTGTACATCCTTTGATGGCTCCCCTGCTTCCCAGAAGGGTAGCTTATTTGGGTGGTCAGCCCCAGTGGATTGAGCTGTGTTCCCTCACCTCCCCAGTCCACATTTGTGCGGTCGCTGGATCAGCATTGATAATGCCCCACTATTATAGAATGACTCATCGATTCTTGGGGCAGACACTGGCCAAAGCACAGACAGACACAACTCTTACACACATGTGCTCGGCTGTGACCCAGAGGCCAGCAGCACATGGATGCACACGCATGTGCATGGAGTGTGCGTCCCTCCCCAGCATCCCTCCCCAACATCCCTCCCCAGCATCCTTCCCCAGCATCCCTCCCCAGCATCCTTCCCCAGCATCCTTCCCCCTCACCCACACAGAATGGAAGTTGGGCTTCAGAGTGGAAGAAGTCTCACAGCTGTGGTCCTCAAGGAGCCTACGGGGTTCTAAACCCTTTTCATGAAGTAACATGGACTGGAATCTCACTTTCCTCATCTGTGAAATGGGGGTTTTAATTCTGGCAGCACTACCTCACAAAGCTGCTAAAAGGAAAGCACTCTGTCGACCTTAAAATACTCACTGTTCAGATAAGAATTAATTATATCCTAAGTGTCTGGGATACTGCAATGTCCCCTGGGTATCACTAATGAATAAATTTCAGCAGAATGTTCCAAGGATATAAGGTCCTCACTGATGGAAGGCTTTTCTTCATGCCTGACCTCAGTACCTGTTGTGACAGTGTCTGCTTCTTACTTGTCATAGCATCTTAGACTTGCAGAATGTTGGAGCTGCAAGTTCCATAAATATCAGCTGGTCCCACGTTCCATGGGGGCAAAATGGTGGCTCCAAGAGCCCCTATTCTTCCTAGGTCCCAGCATATACACAAAGCTTTCAATTTTCCAGGCAAAGTAATGGTCCACTTAACCTTTTGTTAAGCATCCACTGACAGTGTAAACCCACTTTTTGAACTAGTGTCCAGACATGATTAAAAAAGAGCTAGTCTCTCTACCCTCAAGAAACAAGTATTCCAGGGGCTGAATCTTTATCTCTATCTCTGTCTCTCTGTCTGTCTCTGTCTCTCTGTCCTTTTCTCTCTGTCTCTGTCTTTGTCTCTCTCTTTCTCTCTGTCTCTGCCTTTCTGTCTCTCTCTTTCTCTGTCTCTCTGTCTCTGTCTCGGTCTGTCTCTCTCTCAGACACACACATACACACACATACACACACACACACACACACACACACACACACAGGAATAGCAGAGGAGGACTTAATTGGAGTTTTTTTGGTCAGATATGAAAGAACCCAAACCCATGTTTATACAGATAGGCCCACCTTAAGCATGATCCCAACATGGGAAAGCATGGTATGGTAGCAATCACTATACCTAGAAGGCATTGAGCCCTTTACATATGCTGCCTTATTTGATCTTCCCCCTAGCCTTGTGAGATAGGTGCTTTTCGTTATCCCATTTTACAGATACAGAAACTGAGTCTGTGAGAGAGGTTCAATAATGTTCTCAAGGCCACTCAGCTAATTATCTAGGGCAGAGTCTATCCTAAGATCTTCTTCAGTCCTAAACTACTTGGTCGCCAAGTTGTTATTGTTGTGGTCATGCAGTGGTTTAAGTTGTGTCCAAGTCATTGTGACCCTCTCTGAGGTTTTCTTGGCAAAAATGCTTTTCTTCAAGTGCTTTGCCATTTTCTTTTCCAGCGCATTTGACAAATGAGGAAACTAAGGCAGACAGGGTTAAGTGACTTGCCTAGGGCCACCCAGCCAGTGAGTGTCTGAGGCAGGATTTGAACTCAGGAAGGTGTTTTTCCCCCTACTCTGTTTTTTCCCCCTACTAGCCGACTGCTAGGGGAAAAAACTGGAAGCCAGGAGATAAGTAAGGGTCCTAGTCTCAGCTCTATCAGGAACTGCCGCAACTTTGGACAAGACACAAGCTCTTAGGACCTTAGTTTCCTTCCCTGTAAATAGGAACTGAGTCCTGCTCTGCCCCACTCATGGTATTGCTATAGCGCTCAAAGGAGAGAGGACTTAGAAAAAAAATCTATTAAAATGAGTGGTGGTATTATTTTAATAAGAAAAATAAGTTATGTTTTCCAGATGATTTAGTTTATATTTTTGTATTTCTTTAAATAAAAATTCAGGGAGGTGAGATGGTGCAATGGATAGAGCACCAATCCTGGAGTCAGGAGGACCTGAATTCAAATCTGACCTCAGACACTAGCTGACACTGAACCCTGATTGCTACCAGAAAAAAAAAAAATCAGTTATGGTTGCACAAGGCAGCAGAGTGCTACAGAAAGAGTTGTCATTTATAACTTATGTGACTGTGCAAGTCATTTGATTATCTCAGCCTTGGCTCCTAATGTGTTAAATGAGGAGTGTGGACAAGTGGTCTCTAGAACCCTTTTGGATTTATAAATTGATGATTCTCTTAGATGGTGATGTTATTTATTTAACATAAGCACATCATTATCTAGGTAGAAGTCCAGAGCACATGGATCCACTACCATTCTGGTCATGCTTTGCTTCTTTCCCTTTTTTCCTCCCTCTTAATCTGAGTTTGATCAGACCTCCATGCAGTTTCCTGGGGGGAGGAGATAAAATAGAAGAATTTTAGAATTGGAAGAGACCTTTGAAGCTTTCTTGTCCAATTCTCTCCCCTCCCCCATTTTACAGAAAGGGAAACTGAGAGACCAGGAGGGGAAATAACTTCCCCCGAAGCTGATTGGTGACTCAGGAGAATCCCCCCCAACCAAACCCATCTTCTTCTCCATCTGGGAAAAAAGCCATGGATGAATGGATCACAGGGCAGAAAAAGGGCATCCACTTCCTATTTCCAGCAACAGGCAGAGGAGTCTAGGCTTACTGAAGACAGCCGGAGGCTCCCACATGGGAGCAGGATCATTCCTGTGCCATCTGTCCTCAGCACAAAGCCTGCATTTCTCAGCTCATCCTCATTCCCTGGTAGCTTTATGATTGCTCTCACATGATTTCCTGCGGGGGTGTTCCGTCTCCCCAATTAGACCTGGAGTTCCTAGGGGATAGGGATGTGGACTTCTATTTCCATGAGGTTGACTATCATTTATTTCATTCTCTAATTTAGTTCCATAAATTGGGCACCTATTATTGGGCACTTCAATAGGTACTGAGCTAAATGCTTCAGCTATTATCCTTCTCCATTTTATGAATGAAAAAACTGAATCTCAAGAGTTTTTCTTTCTTTTTAAAAAAATTTAACAAGTCTGTTTTTCTCCCTTTCATCTCTTTCCCCTCTCTTAACTGAAAAAGAAATAACAAACCTTGTAACAAATATGCATGATCAAGCAAAACAAATTGTTCATCAGACATGTCCAAAAACGATGAGGCTTAAATGAGTAAGTGGGAAGTGTTAGATCCAGGTACCTGAGGCAGAGACATAATCATTGATAAGCTACAAATTAAAATGTACTAAATGGGTATCCCTGCTAAGCATGCTGCCTGACCCATAGTAGGGGCTTAATAAGTGCTAGTTGACCAATCACCAAGGGCCATGTGAGATCTGAAGAGAAAGATCACTTCTGCTTTAAGGATCAGGAGAAGCTTCACGGGGAAGAGGACAACTGATCTGAGCTTTGAAGAATGGGAAGGATTTAACAGGCAGAGATAAGCGACCACACAGAACTGAGCACATAGTAAGTGCTCAAAAAATACTTTTAGAATGAATGAATGGGAATGGGAGTAAAAATTATTCAAGGAGAATCTACTGGAAAACGTTGTGACCCTGAAGAAGACCAAGAGTGACCAAAGCAAGGGAAAATTGGGATTATTCATCCTCAGGGATCTTCGAAAACCAGAAGAGAAAAAAGATCAGTCCTTCCACAAACTTGTGATCTTGAGAAAGACACTTTGGGATTCACTTTCTTCATTTGTAAAAGGTAGCATTTAGACTAAATTATCTACAAGATCTCTTTGGGTTCTAACCTTTTAGGGAGGTCACTTTGGTGTGTCAGAAAGAGCACTAGGCAGGACAAACAATTGACCTAAGTATTATAATAATATATATATAATATAAAAATACATATTAAAAATAAAAATTACATATATATATATGTATATATATATATAATGTATAAATAATAATGACTTTGTGACTCCAGAGCTGTGATGGGTGAAAGCACCAAGCTTGCTTCAGGAGGATGATGATAGGGCATGCCTTCCACTATTTGGCAGAGATGTGATGGCCTGGAGGTGCTTCCAGAGAGAGGCTTCTTCAGATGTGGCCAAATGCATCGATTCTTTTCATTAGGTTATACTTACTTGTCATTGTAAATTCCTTTATAATATAAATGTGTCTATTTTAGAAGAATGAGTTTGGGGGTAGTGAACAAGATGTAAAAAAAGGGAAGAAAAAAGAGCATTAATGAAACACATTTTAAATACCCAGAAAAATGTTCAGAAGCAGACACAGACAAGAAAAACAGTTTATTGTTACTTGTCTAAATTTAATATACATTTTAAAATTGCATGACAAAAGTTCATAGTTTCTGATACTTTTTATTCCTTGTATATTGAGTATTTGTATATTGAAATGGTCATGATTGTTAAATTCAAAGAAAAAGAGAAGGCAACACTGGACTTGGAGAAAGAACTGGTTTGGATCCTAAATAACTTGGTAGTTATTTGCTCATGGACAAATGACTTAATTTTTCTGAGCCTCAGTTTCCTTTTCTGTAAAAGAATGATCACACTTGCACCACCCATCTCATAGGGTTGTTGGGAGAACAGCCTTTTGTAAACCTTCTTATAAATCTCGATTATCCATCTCTCCCCCAGAATATGGGATAAATAGCTGAGGCTGTTATCACAGGTAGAGTGGAAATTCAGGAGTCAGGAAGAACTAGCTTCAAATATTGCCTTGAAAACTTATTAGCGGGGCAGCTAGGTGGTGCAGTGGATAGAGCACCAGCCCTGAAGTCAGGAGGACCTGAGTTCAAATGTGATCTCAGACACTTAACATTCCCTAGCTGTGTGACCCTGGGCAAGTCACTTAACCCCATTTGCCTCAGCAAAAAAAAAGCAAAAAAAAAAAAAAAGAAAAGAAAACTTATTAGCTATGGGACCCTCCGCAAGGTGTTTTAAACCTATGAATCTTAATTTCCTCATCAATAAAATGGCAATGGTCCTAACCCTTTCCAAGAATGTTACAAGGATAAAATAAAATAATATATGGAAAGTTCTTTGTACTTTTGTTATTCCTGAGTGTGCCCTGGACCAGGTGAGCTCCACAATTCTCCACCTGTGAAAGGAATCTGCCGGGCTCCCACGGCTTCTAGCTCTCCTTCCCCCTCCACTTCATAAGCACAATCTAACAGTGACCTCTTAACTTGAGGGTTCTGCTCCGGAGATTTGGGGATGGAAAGGGATTGAGTCTGTTTGGTCTGGAAAGGAGGCAGGTAATGAAGAGAGCCTGACTGCCCCCAGCAGGTTTGTGGCGGCTCTGTGAGATGTCTTTGAAAGGCTCTTCCAGAGTGGTAATTTCTTTGTGTGCAAACTTGATTTATGAGGCTTTCTCTGCAAATTGTGGAGATAAATGGTCTTCTGGGCTGGGAAGCTTCAAAGGCAGCGATGCCGGCAGATTAGATGATGCTGGGTAACCTCTGGGCTGCTCCCTCATTAAAGGCTGTGTGGGTGCAAGTGTGTGTGCATGCATTGTGTGCAGGTATTGTCTGTGTGCATGCGTTTTGTGTGTGTATTGTGTATGTGTGTATGCATTGAGTGTGCATCATGTGCACTGTGTGCTTATGTGTGCATTGTGTTGCACACTGTGTGCATGTGTACATATGCAGTGTATGTATGCATGTGTGGGTGTATCATGTGCATGTGTGTATGTGCTGTGCTTGTGTGTGTTGTGCGTGCATGTGTGCATTGTGTATATGTGTGCATGTGTGTGTGCCTTGTGTATATGTTTGCATGTGTGTGTTAGGAGGAGGAAGGCGCTGCAGAGACATGAGTGAGAGGCTTAAATCTGAGTTCTAAGCAGGGAGATGCTCTAGCCAGGGGCCCTTTCAGCAGCCACAGTACCCTCTTTGTCCAGAGATCCGTCTTGCCAGACTGACACTGGGTCAGTGGGACAGCCTTCCCACCCTGCAAGCAAGATGAAAGTGCTAGGGATCTCCCTTCTGCTGGGATTGGCTGTGGTTCTTCTGGAGGAAGGGAAAAGGCACCTGGGGGCAGGATGGTGAAATTGGGTCTAGGGGCTATTTCTGTGCTTCCATTCTTCCAAAAAGCAACTGGTCTCCCTAGGGGAGCGTTGCAGAGGTGCTTCCCTCGGGCTCCCTTCCCTTTCTGGATGGAGGGAGGCAGGGCACAGCAGTGACAACTGTGGATGGGGCATTGGACTTGAGTCGGGAACACCCGTGACCGTGGGCAAGCCATTTAGCTTGCATGTACCTCAGTTTCCCCATCTGTAAAATGAGGGTGTTAAACTCGGGGCCCCCAAGTTCCTCTTGGCTCTAAGTATACGCCCCCATGAGTGCTTGGCCCTGCTGGGATGATGGACAAACATGTCCTAAGCGTCAGCATTCTAATTCAGCGCCTTGACTTTCATCTCCCTGGTTTCCTTATCTTTAAAAGGATGAGATGATTTCTTTGCACCCTTTGAACCCTCCAATTCCTCTTTCTTTTCCTGGTTGTGTCCATCCCATTCCAAGATACATCTGTGTGTACAGGTGCTCTGCTGTGTGCTCTTTGTGAGAATTAGCTAATAATGCTTTAGATTGTGGAAGGCCCCTCACCCAAGGACAGAAAATGCAAACTCCTCAAAGGCAGGGACTGTTTCAATTTGCCCTTACATCCCTAACTTCTACCATGGTGCTTTGCATTTATGCTAACACACAGACACATCTGTTATCCCCTTATCATGGACACTCCTTCTAACCATGCAGGTTCATCCAGCTCTCACCCCATCTGGTGCTTCTTATCCTGCTCACTTCTTGTCCATATCCTCCCCTAAAACCTGTAAATCTACACATAGTAGGTAGGTACTTAAATGCTTATTGGATATTAATATAGAACTTGGATAGCTTCAGGGGATGCAAGAAACAGAGCTATCATAGGGAAATGCCAGGCAGCAGACTGGGGGTTTTTGGGGAGGAGGCTGGGTCCAATTTAGATCACACACTGTGAAACCCACCACTCTCTTCCCACTCTGGATTTCAAACATGAAATGAACTTCAGAGGAAAAATGGGGGTGGTAGAAAGAAGCATACTGAAGGAAGGGGGGAGAGAAAGGCCTGAGCATCTCTGACTATTTAGGGGGAATGTCCCCTTACCGGCTAGAGAGAGGAAAGGGAATAGCTTATATGATGCTGCTCATTTTATTGTCTTATCCTACTGACGGCTTCCTTCTTTCATTCTGTTCTGCTTCTCTCATTGAATAGGAGTCCTTCCTCTGAGCCAAAATGACCTGGGTTCCATTCCCAACTTTGACTTTTACCATTTAACTTGAGTGACTCCACACAATTTCTTAAGACTATAAATTGCAGGCTTTTAAAAACATTTGTTATTTATTTTTAATTTTTTCTCAATTACATATAAAGAAAAAAATTTTTAACATTCATTTTTAAAAATTTTGAGTTCCAAATTCTCTCCCTCTCTCCTCCCCATCCTTGAGAAGGCAAGCAGTTTGTTATAGATTATACAGATGCAGTCATGCTAAACATAATTGCAGAACTGTTAAAGATCTGTGCTGGTAGAAGAACTTGCCTCATCTGGAATTTTTTCTGTGAATGCAGTCATGGATGCTGACAAAACACTTCCAAAGAAAAGGCCTGTGAGGCAGTTAGGACAAGTATGACTCTCTCTTCCTTACAGATGAGGAAACTGAGTCCCAGAGAAGAGAATTGATTTGCCCAAACATCTTAGTGATAGGTGGCACTTTTGATCAACCATTATTCAATGAACATTTGTTACAAAGGACCCAAACCCCACCATATTTTTCTTACTTCAAGCTTAATGTAGAGAGCAGAGGCCTGACCATTGATATAGAGGGAGACAAAAACAAAAGCAAAAATAACACAAAAAAACCAGCCAGACCCTCTGTTGTCTAACAGAAATACAGAGTGCAGTGAAATTGACTGAGCCAGTAGCTTGTGTAATAAATAGATCTCTAAGAGCTAATGATACATCATTATAATCCTGTGCTCTCAGCATCTTCTCAGCTTAGGGACCATGTCAGGTGATTGGAGTTTTAATCTATGGCACCTTCTTGCATTAATATTTAATTTGTGCAATCTAAGTAAATGTTAGTGAGAGATTGACTTGAGCAATAACTAGGTGAGCTCTGAGGCAGCAGGGTGGATGGGATGAAAAGAAGTTGTCCTGATTCTGACATTTTCTATATGAGGGATCATGGGGGAACTACCTCTTCAATCCTCAGTTTCCTTATCTGTAAAATGGGGATAATATATAGTCACTCTATGTGTTCATGTAGTTGTGAGAGGAAATATTTTTGTAAAAATAATGGAATTGTGAATTGTTAATGTCATCATTATTAGCCTGAGCATATACTTTTTAGGACTTGGAGGAAATAGGGAATGGAGAGTTAGTTGTGACTGAAAGAGGTATGGACTGTGGGTCTTGAAGGTTGGAGTTCAAATCTTGCTTCTGATACTTATAGCTGTGGGTCCACATGTGCAACTAATTCTCAGCCTCAGCCAGTTCCTCTAAGACTTAAATAAAGTATTGATACCAGGGAAATAAAAAAAAGCTCCCATTGTTCTTGTTTAAAAAAAAAGACAAGTATATTGACTTCTTCAGTGGTTTATATTAGCTTGGTGACTTTTGGCCACAAAGAAGAGCAATGGCTAGAATACTGAACGTGGTGTCAGAAAGGTGTGAATCAGGAAGCTTCAGACACTTACTGACTATGTGATCCTAGGCAAGTCATTTAATATCTCTCTGCCTCAGTTTCCTCACCTGTAAAATGGAAATAATAGTAAAAGCTCCTCACTTCAAGACTTGTTATTAGTTTCAACTGAAACAGTATGTGTAAAGTGCTTTGCAAACCTTATAGCAATGTATTATTTTATCATTATCTTTTCCCCTTAAGATTCAACTTATTTTGCAAAACAGGAGAAACTGGATTTGGGAGGAGGCAGAAAACTATTCTGGGTGACATTTAGGCAGAGCTCTCTGGGCTCTGGCTCCTTGGACTGGTGTAAACCAAAGGGGCTCAACCAGAGAGAGCTAACTTCTGCCTTTATTGGGGAAAGTCACTTGACAAATGGCCTCACTTACTTGGAAGTCATTTTATTTATCTGCTAAAATGGTTTAGAGTGAGTGTTGTTTCATCTTTGTCTCTGCACTGGCTGGTTTGCTAAATTTGGGTGAGGTCTATTGACCCGGAGCAAGACTCATCAGTTTGGGCGAACCAATTCTTCAAGGATGGGAGGGAGAGAGGGAGGGATGAAAAGAGGGAGAGAGGGCTGGTGAAGTCATGAACTCATGGGGGGAGGAAGGGAGATAGGATGCTATTGTTAGAAGTGATTAAGGTCCTTGCTTTCTGTCCACCTGGTTATCACTGGGGAGAGAAAGAAGAGGGGAGGGAAGAACTTTCCCTTCCCCATCCCTGACTTCACTCATCCTAGGAGGGAAGGTAATTAGTGGTGTTCCGGAAGCTGCGAATCAAAATCCATGTTATGGAGCTTCTAGTCCCAACTCTATCCCCCGACTCTCTCTTTCTGTCCTTTAGTTGTTTTGTCTGTGAAATGGGGAGCATGATTCTAGGGTTCCTCTCTTTTTGGACTATTGCACTCCTTTCCTCTCTCCCAGAGACACTGAGAGGATAAATTAGGAAATGTGGTTGAGTGTCATGAAGGGAAACTCCATGGTACTCTGGGGGTCTGTTTATTATCTTTCTAGATACTGGAAGCCATTGGTCAGTTGGTAGGAAAATACATAGATTGCTTCTTGTTGCCGGTTGCTTTGATTATGAGTGAGAAAAGACATATTAGCTGCTTGAGGTAGAGCGTTAGAGGTCTGCTTCACTTCTGCATTTTCCCCAGAGCCTAGTAGAGTGTCTCACACCTAGGAGGCACTCACTAAATCAAATAAGACAATATATGTAAAGCCCTTTGCAAACCTGAAAGTGAAATATAAATGATTTTTCCCCAGTCACCCCAGACCCGATTTGGGGTTTTCTTGGCAGAGATCCTGAAGTGGTTTGCCGTTTCTTTTGCCAACCCATTTTACACATGAGGAAACTGAGGCAAACAGGGTTAAATGACCAGCCCGAGGCCAGATTTGAACTCATGAAGATGTCTTCTTGAGTCCAGAACCAGCACTCTGTGCACTATGGTGCCCCTAGCTGACCTGTTATAAATGATAGCTATTTTTAAATGATTGGTGGATAAAACAATGAAACAAAACACATTCAGGTATTAATAAATGCTTGCCTACAATGACTCCCAATATAAACAGGATGGCATTGCAGGAAAAAAAAAACTTTCTGTGGAGCTGAGGACCTGGGTTTGAATGGTGATGTTATTTGTTCCCTCTGTCAAAAAATGTGGGGCTGGCAGAGAACTTACAGATTATTTATTTAGGAAATCATAGACTTAGAGTTTAAAGTTTAAATTTCACCTTGTACACTTACTAGCTGTGTGTAAGTCATTCAGCCCACTCCGTGCCTCAGTTTCCTCTTCTGCAAAACAGAAATAATAAAGTACCAACTTCTCAGGGTTGTTGTAAGGCTCAAATGAGATTTGTGTAAGTAAACCTGAAAGAGCCACAGAAATGTGGCTTGGTAGCAGCCATCTGATATGGACCAGGAAGGGACCTTAGAGTTCATCAGCTCTCCCCCTTCCAGTTTTATGGATGAGGAAATAGGCTCTGCAAACTTAGGTCGCATTAAGTATCCGATGCTGATTTCAAACTCAGGTCTTCCTCACTCCAGGATAGAACTGTGTATGCTGCGCCATCTCTCAGATAGGGAAACGACAGGACTACTAAGTGACTTGTCTGAGATGACACAAGTGAAAATGACAGAGCTCTCATTCCCAACCTGATGTGCTTTTCACCATATTAAGCTGTGCAATCTCAGACCACTTCCTCTACCTCTCTGATTCTCAATCTTTTCATCTGTAAACTGAGGGAGTTAACGTAGATGACCTAATGTTCCTCCTTTCTCCAGATGTTGTGAATGATAATAAAAATAATTCACATTTATGTAGATCTTTAAGGTTTACAAAATACTTTACAAACATCTCCCTTGAACCTTACAACAACGCTGGAAAGTAGGTTCTATTATTATTCCCTTTTTACAGATGAGAAAACTGAGGCACAGAATGGCTAGGAAGCTGAGGTTGGATCTGAACTCGGAGCTTCCTGACTCCAGGTCTGCTGCCCCACTTAACCCCCTTCATGAGGATAATTAGTTTGTAGATTATCTTATCCATTCCTTGGGTGAGTCTCTGCGCCTGTTCAATATATCCAAGGGCAGTTAAATGGTGTGTAGAGCAAGGTTTCTTAAACTTTTTCTACCCCTTCTCACCTAAGAAATTCTTAGATTGACCCTAGGTATATGGGCATATAAAATAAGTATATAAATTGAACATTGTCTGATAATAAAATCATAATTTCACGATCTTCACATTCAGTTACAAGACCCCATTTGGGGGCACAACTCACAGTTTAAAAAACTTTGAGGTATTGGATAGGATGCCAGGCTTGGCGTCAGAAGGACATGAGTTCAAATATGGCCTCAGACACATTAACTATGTGGCCCTAAATAAGTCATTGAACCTGTTTGCCTCAGTTTCCCCATCTGTCAAGCTGGAAAAGGGAGTGGCAAACCATTCCAGTATCTCAGTCAGAAAACTACAAATGAGATCACAGAGTCAGAGTGAGTGAAATGACTAAACCACAGAATCCCCAGCATTCTCCCTGGTACCCCGTTATTACCAGTTCTTGCTCAGAATTTGAAAGTCAGCCACAGTGAAGCCTAAGTAGGAAGAAAAAGACTGTGAGAAAAAAAAAAAGAAAAAAAAATCCTATAATGTGGCCCCAAATCAAGTGGTAATGATTTGGATATTACCAGCAAAAGTGCTTTATAAGGTGTAACGGGTTCTAGGAGGCAAGGTTATGGCTGCATTAGGATAATTGTGATAATGGCCGTTTCTATTTTCCCCAACAATTGGATAATGTGGACGGTGTTTTATCTCCTTTTATCCACCATCATCAGAGAATGAGCTGTTATCATTGAATGTTCCACATAACTGAAGCATGTCCCATTGAGCCCCGGCTTTCTTGCGGTTTCATTTCAACCATCTTGGGAGGAAAACTCTTTTTTTAAAATGTATGACACACTCCTCTGCTTTCCTGGACCGAGAGGGCTGACATTACGGTTGCCTGTGGTCCTGATGGAGGCGGGCCATCGCTGTGAGCATCGCTTATCATGCTGCATCTAACACAGTGATACCCTCTGCCCTAACACTGTCCCGAGACCCCGCTCAGTCTTTGTGGAGGTTCTTAGGTCATCTCATTCCTCAATGTCAAGCTGTTGGCTCTGGTTCCCCTGACTGCAGCACTCCTGGCCCTATCAGCCATCTCTCTCTTTAGTTTTCCATGTGCTAAGACATCAGATTAAACAAACTCATTTTAAAAAGAATTAGTATGAGGGTCAGTGGGGGGTGGCAAGCTCTTCTGTGAGTAAAGCCTGAACTTCATGTTTTGTGGAAAGTATTTTGGGCTGCTTTAAGGGCTTTTTTTTGGTTGCTGGAGTTTTCTTTCTGGGGTTGCATAAAATAAAACACATAGGATCACAAAGAAAAGTTATCATATTAAAATACAGTTTTTGAAATATTTTTTTAAAAAACAAGTTCACTCTTCCTTGGTTAAGAATCTTTGGAATGGGTTATCTCTGAGGTCGCTTCTGGCCCAAAGGCTATGAATTTGTGAGTGAGTAACCTAGGTTCAAATCTCAGTTTTTTCACTTATTACCTAGTGGAATTTTGGCAAGTTCCTCCCCAGGCTTGTTTTCTCCCTCTAAAAAGGAAGAGTTAGGGGCAGCTAGGTGGCGCAGTGGTTAGAGCACCAGCCCTGAAGTCAGGAAGAGCTGAGTTCAAATCTGGTCTCAGACACTTAACATTCCCTAGCTGTGTGACTCTGGGCAAGTCACTTAACCCCAATTGCCTCAGCAAAAAAGCAATAAATAAATAAATAGATAGATAGATAGATAGATAGATAGATAGATAGATAGATAGATAAGTAAAAAATAAAAAGGAAGAGTTGGACTACACGAGGTCCTATCTAGCTCCCAATCTGTGGATAATTCACATTTCCATAGTTCTTTCCTTACAATAAACCTAATGTAAATTATGCAAATACTATAATTCTCATTTTCCAAATGATAAAACTAGGGCTCTGATAGTTTTTGTGATTTGGCCAACATAACAAAGTGACGGAACTAAGACAGAAATCCCAGTTTCTTGAGTTCAAGGGCAATGCTCTTCCCATAATATTATGCTGACTTTAGGCTTTATATAAATTCTTTGCAACATTAGGTTGGTTCTACTCTCTCATTCTCATATGAGGAAACTGAGGTCCCTTTGTTCTGGGTCTTAGAGTTAGTTGCAGTGGCCAGCAGGAAGCATACATGCCAGCTACCTTCCCCCCCATCTCTTTCTCATTTTCTTTCTCAGTACTTTGCTGCTGGCACAGCTACCTCATGGTCATTCAATTCATCTGCCTTGGGATTCCGTCTCCCATGGTCCCTTTACTCTCCTGCTGAAGCTCCAAGGTTTCTTTGGAGTCACCCACCAGTAACAGTGCTGGTGCATTCCTGAATATAGGGGAGAGCTAGAGAGACACTGGGACCTTGGGACCTGTTTAAATGAAGGATCAGTTAAAGTAATCAGAGAAAAGTTTAGTTTAAAGAAAAGAATATCAGAGCAGGTGGGGCTGTGACAGCAACTTTAAAGCAAGAATTATTAGCCTGTTTTGCATCGTGGACCCCTTTGACATTATGATGAAGATTGCTGACCCCTTCTTGGAACAGCATTTTTTAAAAATTTTTATTTGCATAACATATGTATGGGTAGTTCCTCAGCATTGATCTTTACAAAGCTTTCCATTACAAATTTTCCCCCTAGTCCCCTCCCCTCCCCTAGATGGCAGGAGGTCCACTACATGTTAATTATGTTGAAATACTTGACAAGTTGTGTAAGAAAAATCCTATCTACAAGAAAAAAAAAAAGAAAATCAGAGAAAGGAAACACAATGCAAGCAAACTTCAATAGAGATCATGAAAATGTTACGTTGTGGTCCATATTTCACATCCCTCTCTCTGGGTGTATATGGTTTTCTTCAGTGAACAATTGGAACTGGTCTGAGACAATTCTTTGTTGCAGAGAGCCATGTCCATCAGAATTGATCATCATATAGTATTGTTGTTGCCGTGTATAATGATCTCCTGGTTCTGCTCATTTCACTCAGCATCAGTTCATGCAAGTCTCTCCAGGCCTCTCTGAAATCATCCTGCTGGTTGTTTCTTACAGAGCAATAATATTCCATAACATTCATATACCATAATTTGTTCAGCCATTCTCCAATTGATGGGCATCCATTCAGTTTCCAGTTTCTAGCCACCACAAAGGAACATCATTTTTTAAAATGAATAAAATAAAATGCACAGGATTGCAAAGAAAAGCCATTCTATCAAAATATAGTTTCCAAAACATTTTTAAAGCCCACGTTCATGGGTCCTGCCTGAAAGTATTTGAAACACTTGTTCTGCATTGACCAGAAGCCAGAACTAAAAATAATAGCCTCTCCCTCCCAGAGTTATTATGAGCATAGAAAGAAATGTCAGGCTTAAATCACTATGACTTTAAATGAATGACCCTTGGGGCAGCTAGGTGGTGCAGTGGATAGAGCACCAGCCCTGAAGTCAGGAGGACCTGAGTTCAAGTCTGGTCTCAGACACTTAATATTCCCTAGCTGTGTGACCCTGGGCAAGTCACTTAACCTCAATTGCCTCAGCAAAAAGCAAAAAAAAGAAAAAAAGAAAAGAAATTAATGACCCTTCCTGAACCTCAGTTTCCCTGGATGTGAAATGAGGAGGTTGGGCCAGATGATCATGAAGATCTGTTCCAGCACAAATGCTCCACATCTGGCCACAAATCAAGGATGATTAGAAAGGATCCAAGAACTCACCTTTTATGACATAAACATTCCATTTCCCTCTCTGTGCCCCTCCCCCTCCAGAGCTGGAAAGCAGATGGTCCTTTCTGAAAGAGTTGTCTGTGCTTCTTTGTTAAATTGTGCATCCAATATGAAAGCAATTTGACAAGTTAAAAAAACTTTTACAAATGTGAAGTACAGCACTTTTGTTGGAAATCTATCTCTCAGTGCCCAGGAAATGTTTCCCACTTTTCTCTGCTTGGTATTCACAAGGTATGGAGAGTCAAGAGAAGCGAAGCTCTGAGATATTAGGAAATTCAGACCCCCCAATTTCCTTACTTGACTCAATTCTAATGATTTCCTTCTTCACCTTATTTCAGCCCCACTGTGGCCAGTGATTTGTTTCCCAGAATTCACCCCTCTCCACTTATTTCTAATTTCCTGTACTATTATAATAGATTGTGCACTTATACTTCTTCCCCCCTCCATCTCATTTCACAGCACAGCAGGATTTATCCTAGGGATGCTTGGATCTGGTTGTTTTGCTTCTGCTCAAAGCCATCTAGTGATTTCCAAACGCTATCCAATTGAGGGACTTACACAATCTGGCTTCCTGCTACATTTCCAGCTTGATCTCTGAGTACTTCCCTCCACGTACACTCTGCCAGAGGCTCTTCATCTACTTGTGTCTTGGATCCTTTGGATAAGTGGTCTGGGGAAGCCCATGGGTCCCTTCTCAGGATAATGTCTTAAAATGTCTGAAATAAAATACACAGGATTGTAAAGGAAATCATGCTTAGGGGAAACAAAGGTGCAATTTTTTCCCCAACCAAGATCACAGACCCTCTGAAAACTGTCCATGTATCCCAAGTTAAGAACTCCTGCTCTAGCCAAACTATAATACTGTTCTCGTTATCTCTCATACAAACGTGTGTCCTCTTACCTTCATGCTTTTGCTCCACATATCTGTTACGCCGTCCATTGGTGATTTCATCACTGAATCCCTGACCATTATTTAAAACCTACCATGTAATTGGGGGAGAAGGGAAATATTATTTAAAAGAATAAATTCCACCATGAATGACAGCTCCTTTAAGAAGCCTTCCCTGATAGCCAGTTAGTAATAACCTTTTCCTCTTTGACCCTCATGCTTCTTTTAAAGCTCTGTCAGTTGGGGTATTTATTTCTGTGGATATGTCATGTTCCCCTATTTGATCACAAATCTCAAGGAGCAAGGGACCCCATCTCTTCTAGACTTCTGTCACCTTCCCTCTCTCCCCGGCTCCCTGCACAGTGCTTTGCGCACAGTAGGAGTGTAATTAATGTTTGCTGGGCTGAGTTGAGCTGATGAAGGAATTCCTTAGAGCTCAGGTGACTCTTCTGGGACCCTGAGCATCCAAGGCTGTCACCAGACAAATTGTTCTAGAGTTTGAATTGTAAGTGCTGCTTGGAAATGATTTTGGAGGCACAGTGCATTACAATTCAAGATTTCGAATGTATCCTGTATTTCTTTGAGAGGCACGGTGCCCAATGTGAGGGACGTGATAATCTTGCTGGACGTTGCCTTGGCGAGACTCTCTGGAGTGCCGTGTTCAGCTCTGAGGACTTTCACCCTTGGGAACATGTACAGTGGGAGTTAGATAATCACTAAAGTCCCTTCTGGCACAGACTGAAAAGGGGAGAAGAAAAACAGAGAAAAAAAAAAACAAAAAACAAATTCATAGTAAGAAAAAGGTAGGGGACAGCAAGAGATCGAACTTCCAAGACATAGCCACGGGAGCATGGATAAAGACCCGGAGGGACCTGGGAGGCTATTTAGCCTCAGCATCTTTACAAATGAAGAAACTGAGGGCCAGGGAGGTAGAATGGCATACTCAGAGTCACGGAAACCGTTCTGGGTTTGGAATCAGAGATTCATTATTTCAGATCCGAGCTCCACTATTTACCATGGGTAAGGCACTTTCCCATTTAAGGGGATTGAACTAGACAGGTTATAAAGTCTCCTCCAGATCTAAATCTATGACCTTCTAACTTTAGACCCAAGCCTCAGTGATCCAAGAAATAGGAGGAGACAGAGGAAAGCAGAGAAAAGAGAGGAAAAGAGAGGCAGGAGATGGAAAGAGATTACGCCTGAGAGACAAGCAGGGACACAGACCAGGATTGAGGGAGATGACCAACACATGCTCAAGGCAGGACCTCAGCAGGGTCCCCTAACTCTCTGTATCTCTGTTTCAGGCTGTGACAGTGACCACTGGGGTCCCCACTGTAGCAATCGCTGCCAGTGCCAGAATGGCGCCCTGTGCAATCCCATCACGGGGGCCTGCGTGTGTGCTGACGGCTACCGGGGCTGGCGCTGTGAGGACTTCTGCGAGCCAGGAACCCATGGCAAGGGCTGCCAGCTCCCTTGTCAGTGCCACAACGGGGCCACCTGTGACCCTCGGACTGGAGAATGCCATTGTGCACCCGGATACACTGGTGTCTAGTAAGTGCTAGGGAGTGGGGAGGGAATTACCAAAGAAAAAGTTCTCACTAAGCTCCTACTGTGTGCCAAATCCTGTGATAAGCCTTGGACATACAAAGAAAAAGGCAGAAGCTAGGCCAAGCCCCCCTGGGGTTCATGGTCTGATCACATGGGAAGGTCCTGAAGATTCAGGTTCAGGGATGGCAAGCAAGCCCAAGCCACCTACTTCTTCCATACCTTGAGCATCCTTCCACTTTGGGGTCTGAACAAATGTGGGCAACAGGGCTGCAGGCCTGTTTGCAAATGCATCTCAGTCCTATCTTACAGAGCCATCGGTCCTCTTAGAAAAAATGGAGGAACAACAATGGACACAGCTGCTCGCCACAGAGCTTGCATGGCTGTTATATGAAGTCTGAAAGCACAAGAATCCCCTCAAATCTTCCCAGCTTTGGATCCCCTCTCCCTGACACTTCTTATTCAAACCTGGCCAAATGGGATTGACCCAGCCCTCTTTAGAAATGTCCTTTGGGTTGAGCATCTTTGAGCGTGTCCATAGTTCTGACCCAATGTTCTAAAGTCACTATTCATTGGTGATGTCTGCTTCCTCTTGTTCCAGGATTCCAATCAATTTAATTCCATCCAACTCACATTTATTAAGTACCTGCTGTGTACAAGACTTGCTATGTCCTAGGTATACAAATACAAATGAAAAATAACCCCTCTCCTTAAGAAGTTTATTATCTTATGGGGAAAGTATATAACACATAAAGAGAAAGGCAATGAGAATTTGAAGAGGAAGGGGAGATCAAGAACCGAGGAAGTCAAGAAAAGCTTCCTGTGGAGAATAACATGAACTGAACCCAAAAGAAAACTATCTATTTGTTCTGACTTGATCTTGAACTCCCAGATAACTTTGGCCTTGGCCTTAAGTCTCTGCCTGTTAGTTAGCCTACAGCTAAGGCTCAAGTACCCCACAGAGATATCTGGGGATAAACATGGAGATAAACGGTATTTTTGCTTGTCTCCTTGCATCACTTCCAAACCAGCCTCTGAGAGAGCCCATGTCTGCTGTGAACTCCTAATACTAAGGATGAGGTCTGTTCACTTTGGGATCCCTACAAGAAAAGCAGAGCTCCTGGTCAGCCGTGTAACTGGCTCATAATCTTGGATTCCAATGGTCAGTGCTCCTCTTGGCCCATCCTGTCCTGTATGTACCAAAGTGTTCCTAACAAGCTCCTTCACTTTGATGAGCACCTCATGCACATAAAGCATTTGGAGAGGGAAATAGTAGAAAAATGAACCTTCTTAGGATAAATTAGGTACAAGGAGTCAATGACCAAAAACCAAAGTCAACTTCAGGTTGCTTTTCTTTTTTTTTCTTTTTTTTTATACTTAATCATATTTTTTTTCTTCCAATTACATGCAAAGATAGTTTTCAATATTCATTTTTGCAAGATTCTGAGTTCCAAATTTTTCTACTCCCTTTCCCAAGAGAGAGCAATCCGATATAGGCTGTACATGTACAATCAAGTTAAACACATTTCCATATTAGTCATGTTGTGAAATAAGAATCAGAACAAAAGGGAAAAACCACAAGAAAGAAAAAACAAATTTTAAAAAGTAAAAATAGTTTGCTTCAATCTGTATTTAGACTCCATAGTTCTTTCTCTCAGTGTGGATGGCATTTTCCATCGTGAATCTTTTGGAATTGTCTTGGATCACTGTATTGCTGAGAAGAGCTAAGTCTGTCATAGTTGATCATCACGTAATGTTGCTCTTATTATGTACAATGTTCTCCTGGTTCTTCTCATTTCACTTAGCATCAGTTTATGTAAGTTCAAGTTTTCTTTAAATCAGTCTGTTCATTATTTCTTATATTACATTTATATACCACAACTATTTCAACCATTACCCAACTGATGGGCATCCCCTCAATTTGCAGTTCTTTAATACCACAAAAAGTTGCTATAAATATCTTTGTACATAGAGGCTCTTTTCTCTTTTTGATCTCTTTGGGATACAGACTAAGTAGTGATATTGACTGGACTATGGTCCAAGAGTTATAGCCCTTTGGGCATAGTTCCAAATTGCTCTCCAGAATGGCCGAATCAGTTCACAACTCCAACAATGCATTAATGTTCCAGTTTTTCCCACATCCCCTCCAACATTTGTCATTTTCTTTTTCTGTCATTTTAATCAATTTGATAGGTGTGAAATGGTAACTCAGAGTTGTTTTAATTTGCATTTCTCCATTCAATAGTGATTTAGAGCATTTTTCCCCATAGGACTATAAATAGCTGTAATTTCTTTATCTGAAAAACTGTATGTTCATATCCTTTGAGTATCAATTGACTTGTATTCTTATAAATTTGACTCAGTTCTCTCTGTATTTGAGAAATCAGGCTTTTATCAGGGTTGTAAAAATTGTATTCCAGCTTTCTGTTTTCCTTCTAATCTTTTTTTTTTTTTTTTTTTTTTTGCTTTTTGCTGAGGCATTTGGGGTTAAGTGACTTGCCCAGGGTCACACATCTAGGGAATGTTAAGTGTCTGAGACCAGATTTGATTTCCTTCTAATCTTGATTGCGTTGGTTTTGTTTGTGCAAAACCTTTTTAATTTAATGTAATCAAAATTATTCATTTTGCATTTCATAATATTCCTTTAATGTAATCAAAATTATTCATTTTGCATTTCATAATATTCCTTATCTCTTATTTGGTTATAAATTCCTTCCTTCTCCAAATATCTGACAGGTAAACTATCCCTTGCTCTTCTGATTTGTTTGTGATATCACCCTTTATGTCTAAATCGTGAACCTATCATTATCTTATCTTGGTATAGAATGTGAGATGTTGGTCTGTGCCTAGTTTCTGCCATACCAAATTTCCAACAATTTCTGTTAAATAATGAGTTCTTATCCCAGAAGGTGAAGAGTCAGACTACATTTAAATCCTATTCCTATAAACACTTCCTCAAAGGCTCAGATGCCAGAGAAACAATGAAAAAACAGAAGAAAAAACTCTGGAATCTGGTCCAAAGTCTGTCATAATTCCAGACATGTCACATTCCTGTCTTTTAATCAGTCTCTTTTCTTTTTCCCTTTTTAATCATGTTTCCATGTTTGTCATGTTGTGCAAGAAAAGTCAGACTCAAAGGGGAAAAGCATGAAAAAGAAACAAACAAAAAAGCAAAAATACTATGCTTCGATCCGCATTCCGTCTCCATAGTTCTCTGGATGTGATTGGCACTTTCCTGGGCCAGTACTCTTTTCTGCTGGTTTCCTTTGCCAGTTGTTATTGGTAGTGATTGTATGCCTCTTCCTCAGCCACCCACACTTACTCTTAGCCAGATGCTTTCATTTACCCATTGGCAACAGCAGACTCCCCACACTATTCCAGGGATATGGGCCCCCTGCTTTCTTTCCTCCAACTATTTTAATAGACAAGAGGTTATCTTCATTTTATAGAGGAAGTAACTGAAGCTGGGAGGATTGCCCAAGATGGTACATCAAACAGAGCCAAGGGCATCCGTGCCTCCTCACTCTGCTTCTGCACATGTTCCACCCCCTGATGCTGAGTGTAGGAGTGGGGCTGGCCTTCTTTTTACCCACAATTAATGAAGCTCTTTTCTTTTCAGCTGTGAGGAGCAGTGCCCACCTGGGAGCCATGGGGCACACTGCGACCTCCGCTGTCCCTGCCAAAATGGGGGAACCTGCCATCACATCACAGGGGAGTGTGCTTGCCCCCCTGGCTGGACGGTAAGTGGGGTCTTCACTCTAGTGGGTCAGGATTAGGGTGAAGGGGGGAACACGGGTTTGGAGAATTTTCAGCTCCTCTCTCCCTTCTTATTCAGATCATAAAGTCTATTGAATAATAAATGGGAAGCTACAGAGTGAAAGAGTGAGAGTCCTGCTTTGAGGTCCTTTCCCTCTGTGGGATACAACCACTGTGAATTCTGTATTATAGTTAATATAGTGATGAGATCACCGTTGAGAAGGGCTAGATCATTGAAATCCACAATCTCAAAATCCCATTGTTAATGCTTTTGGAATGATCTTTTCAGTTTCCAACAACTTCTCCTACCTAGCAGAACTTCCTTAAAATAAATATAGGAAAAACACCCAAATTAACACATTTATGTCACACATGCATAGTATGTTTGCCACGTTTCATACCTGTAGTCTGCCATCTTTCTCTCAAGACAGGAAGCATGCTGCACCCTTAGTCCCCGATGTTGGGCTCAAACATCCTTTTAGCCAAGAGTTTTTACCTGTTCCTCAGTACACCTGAAACTTTCACTGAGGTTGCTCAGAAGTAGCCTCTAGGAACATCTGACTTCCCTGTATTCCCTCCCTTTATCCCTCTTTTTGAGGGAGACCTCCTTCTACCTCATCAGTACCACCCTTTCCAGGAGAGAGTAAACAGTTCCCTGAGACTGTTTCCCACAGGGCTGAAACAAGTAGATTAAGGGATGGGATTGCAGCTAGGTGGGAAGAAGCAGTATATTTTTGGAGGCTGTAATACAAAGGAGGGAGGTTTTAGGAGGAGAGAGTTGAAGGAGCCCCGTTAATTAAGGAGAAGGCTGGGACTGAGGGTGGGAGGGAGATTGTTGAGGTAACTTTCTGCTCCATGTCCCCCAGCACCATCACTTAAGAACCTCAAGGGAAAATCTTGGAAAAATCCATCTTTTTGCAAGAGTTTAGTCCCCAGAGGCCAAGCCAAGTGCATCTGATCCAAGCAAGCAGATAGACAAGCTGAAATGAGGTAGGGGAGGGAGGAAGGAAGGGTCAGGGACAGAGACAGACAGAGGGACAAAGGACTTTGTGAACAGGGAGTGAGTTTTTGGTGCTGCTCTCCAGCATTAATGAAAGCAGTACTGAATCATCAGAGGAGGAGAAGAGAGAAAGAGTAAGTCAGAACAAGCAGGAAAGTGTGGAATAGAGAAGGAACAGGCTTGGAGGGTGATTTCCCCCCCACCCCCTTGACACATCGAAGGATTTATTCCAGACGATAGAAGCTTGTGTCGATGAGGAGTCTTTGAATTTGAGGACTTTATGTTTTTAATTTTATTGTAGACAATTGGATTTCTATTTTTGACACGAGGCATTTTACTTGCAGATTTGTATGAATTATTAATACCCCACACACAGGCACAAACAGTCACAAAATAATGAATCCGAAGCTGAGATGGGGCTTCTCCCAAGAAAAGGGGGATGGTTGGGGAAAGGTAGGGAATATCAGAGGTCTATTGCCTCCTTCCTTAGCTAGGGTGATCATGGGCCAGAATCGAGAAATCGAAAGTCCTGATTCTGAAGCTCTCCCTCAAAGGACTGGGAGACTGTGGCCACAAGGGAGCTGGCCTTTTGCTGGGGGCTCCAGATGGGTTCTCCTCTGCATCCCCAACTCCAGCCCTGGGCAGAGGGTGCGGCGGCTCAAGCCCTCTGCTTAGAAAATGGGCCAACAGGACGAGTCACTCCTGACAGTGCTCCCAATGGTCTTGGTCTGGTTTCCCTTATCCTAGAATGTGTCACTGCAATCCCAGGTAGAGTTCTGGCAAAAATCCAGGGTTCTTTTTTCCTCATTTGGGGATCTGAGACTTTGCAAAGAAGTTCAAAGGAAAGGGAGAGAGAATAGAGGGAGTGTGAGGAGAAGTGATTTCATAGCACAGTAATCAGAACTGAAGCCCAAATGAATGGAAGTCCCTAATCACCCAAGGAAGACAGTCAGCTCCTGAAACAGAGCACCCCATCTTCCATCCTTCCCTGTGTACCAAGTCCCAATCTGGGCACTGTGAAGGAAGATGAACAGAAAGGAAAGCAGTCCCAGTTTCTGGGGAAACAGCCCAAAGAGGAGATACACTTACAAAACAACGTACAAACTACCAACGTGAATGAAGGTATGTAAGTAGAGAAGAGGACAGAATAGAGAAGCAAAGTGGAAGGGCCAATTAAAGATGGTTTTCTTGAAGGAATGAAGTTTAAACCGGATTTTGAAGGAGGTAGGAGAAAGATGGAATGCCAAATTGGGTGACTATTCTTCTGGTGAATGAGTGAATGAATTTTAAAAATTGCATTTTGCAAAGTACTGAAAATACAAAAGGAAATGGCAAAACAGCCCCTACTCTCAAGGGTAGTACCCATTGGCTTTTCTCTGCCTATTGGATTCTCATAGCAGAGACAACATAATATGACTAAAGGGCAGTCAGGGTACTAGGCAGTGCTTTACCAGAATCATTTTCTTTACATGAAGTTCTGACTGTTCACTCAGCTCCAGTGACTCTTCAGTTCTGGAAGCCCTTCTTCCCTGGCCCCAAGCTATCTTTTCAGCCTTACTGGACATTATAATGCCAGATTATGCCCTGGATCTGACCAAACTGGCTTTATCTTTGTTCCTCACATGCAATGTTCCATTTCCTGTCTTGTACCTTTGTGCTGGTCATCTCTCATGCTTAGAATACAGTCCTTCCTCACCAATTTGAGGTTGTACACCTGCAGCACAAATATACCTTCGGCATGAAATCTGTCCTGTGAGTGCCTTCCTGCCCCAAATTACCTTTTACTTAACTACTTTGCATTTATTGTTATAGGTTCATTTTACATTTATACATGTATTATCATCTCCCCCATTAGAATGGAAAACTCCTTAAGAGCAGAGCTTGTTTCACTCATTGTGTTAATGTTTTTAGCATTTAGCAGTGTCTGACTGCTTGATGAAGGTCCTTAATAAAGGCAGCTAGGTCCTTTTCCTGGTCCCTGGTTTCCTCATCTGTAAAGTGAGTTGGGTGGACTAGTAATCTGTAATTTCTTAGGTTGCCCTTAATAGTATGTCTGAGAGTCCATTAGTTCTCTGATCCTGGAAGTTTTCAAGTAGGAGCTTGGTGACAGCTTAGGTGGCAGAGTGGAGAAAGCACTCAATCTTTTGTTGGGAAGACCTGAATTCAGATCCAGCCTCAGACATGCACTAGCTGTGTGACCCTGGGCAAGTCACTTAACCCTGTATGTCTCAGTTTTTCCAGCTGTAAAATGAGCTAGAGAAGGAAATGGCAAACTGCTTTAGTATCTTTGCCAAGAAAACCCCAAATAGGGTCACAGAGTCACAAAGCAACTGGAAACAGCTAAACAATAACAAGGTACGTAATAAATGTTTATTGATTGGTTTAGGGATGTCAGTGAAAGTGAGAAGAGTCATAGTTCAATTGATTGACACATCCTCTCTAGAAATGGTAATAAAGATTTGATTGCGGTTCCCTGAGCTAGAGGTGGAAAACGAGGGAGAGGGGAGAGCAAAAAAGGGGAAAGAGAGAGTACTTTTTTTTCTTTTTTGGAAGCATTTAGAAGGTTAAGTGATCTGCTCAGCTGTCCCAGATGGATTTTGGAGAAGATAGCTGCCCTCCAGTCTCTCCTCATGTCCAGCATCTCATTTTAGACGAGCAAGGATTGTGTAGGCTCTGCTCCCAACACAGATTCCTTCTTTCCCTAAACAGAGGAAGATAAGTTAAAGGATGAAGGTGGGCTTCTTCTACAGCAGAAGGTAGTATTGCCTTATGATAAGAGCCTTATGGGTAGATAGGGAAAAGCACTGGACTTGAAGTAAGACTTTCAGGTTACTTTGCCTTTCTAAGACTCGGTTTCTTCTTTTCTAAAATGGATCTCCTAGGATGAAGGAGAATTGGATTGGATCTGTGGTGTTACACCCACATAAAAAATGTGCTGGCTGCACATTGATTTAAAAAACCACAAACTAATATGATGTGTTACATTTTTATTTGTTTTATTAAACATTTCCCTATTATATTTTAATCTTTTCTGGGAGCACTAGAGAAGTTTTGTGAGCAGTGAGTTTGACACTTCTGAACTGGATGATCACTAAAATCCCTTCCAGATCTAAATTCTATAAGTATCTCTAGGCCTCAGTTTCATGATGTGTAAAATAATCTCTAACCTTGTTTTCACAGATAATAAAATAAACGTATCCTATTAAGTTCCATGTGTATCAACATTTAGGTTTTTAAAAAAAAACTATAATTACAAGAGTGGAGAAGGTATGGCAGGACAATATTTCATAACAATCACTGACTTTTATAGAATGCTTTAAGGTTTGGGAAGCATTTTGCATTTATTATTTAATTTGATCATCACACTATGAGAGGTCATCACTATCATAATTCCCATTTTACTGTTGAGGAAACTGAGGTGGGAGAAGCTGAGTGACTTTCCCCTGATCACACAGCTGGTAAAATGCCTGAGACTGGTTATGAAGATTTCCTGACTCTGAGTCTAGCTCTATCCACTGACCCATTAAGTGAGGTTCATAAGAAAAATATCTGGTGGTTTTAAAATAGCGCACCCTGACCATCCAAAAATCCAATTTGCTCTTTGTTACTGAGTCATGGTCAGTCTCCTCTGACTCTGTGACCCCATTTGGGATTTTCTCAGCAGAGACATGGATTGGTTTGGTATTGTCTTCTCCAGCTCATTTGACAGATGAGGAAACTGAGGCAGAGTCACCCAGCTAGTAAGTGACTGAGGCTGGATTTGAACTCCCAAAGATGAGTCTGGCTGATTCCAGGCCGGTGCTCTGTGCTCTATGGTGCAGAGGAGCTGCCCTCATTTGTTCTTAGGCCGCTTCATAGAAGGGCAGTCCCAGAACATGAATGTGGCAGGCTTCCTTTCTCTAATCAGATCACATCCAGAATATTAGGTTCAGACCTGAACCATGCTTCCGGAGGACACGGATAAATTGGGCAGTGACCAGGGACGGTAATGAGGGAACCAGAGGACGTGTCGTGTGTGATTCCTCAGAGGAACTGGGGCTGCTGAGCCGAGAGACAAGCAGCTTCCAAGCATTCAAAGGGCCATCAGGATATGGAGGCAGAGGTCCTTTCCAGCTGTTAGAACCCATGATTCTGGGCCCATCAGGCGGCTCTCCTCACCATTGTGGGCTCCCCACCTTTATTTCCCCTCTTTCCTCTTCCTGTCTTCCCAGCATTGAACCATATGCTTCTCTGACAACTCAGGTTCATGGTGATGGATCCCATCTTCAGATTGCTCTTCCTGAAGCCCTTACCGCATGGACCACAGTTTGGGATGTGATAATGTACCATTTGCCTCATCCTCTAGTGACTAAATGTTCCATTTCCTCCTGCTCAGAGGTCCTTGAAGAAGATCCACATCTTTATCTTCCCTTATCTGTGTCTCTCATAGCACTGAGCACAGGGCTAAACACATAAAAGGCATTTTATAATGATTACAGTAAAAACCAAGCCTGATGATTCCATGTGCCATAGCCAAGGATTATTCAGTCCTTGAGTGAGAGCCTGGGGTTGATTGTCCCGGAACAGCAACCTAAGTCAGATTTATATGTAAGGTTTGATTTGCATGAGGGATGGGGTTAATAATTCCTACAAATATATACTAAAATCATTCCTCAAAGGAAAGAAAATTCATACAACAGGGTATCATAAACAAGACACACTAAAATATTCTAGCTGATGGCCAATTAAGAGCTATTTTTCTAGATCCTTCCAGCATTAGTTAACCCTTCTCATTTGTTAACTTGAGTTAATATGAATAATACAAACTTTAACAGTCATTTGTAGATTGAGTTCTTAATCTTAGATCTGTAATTTTAAATATATATATATATATGTAGACAACTGTATTTCAGTGTAATTATATATTTTATTTTATGCATTTATTTTTATGTCACCAAATTGTCAAAGGAGTCAGTGAGAAAGGGTTGTGTCCTTCATCTAACTGGAGCCTCAGGGTCTACCTGCACCATGTATGCATATAGTTACATGTCTGAATCCCAGTGACTGTTTGTTTTTGACATAATGGCTTCTTTGGTCAGCACAGGTCAGACAGAACCTCTGTCTCCTCTGTTTCAGGGAGTGGTGTGTGCCCAGCCCTGCCCACCAGGGACATTTGGCATCAACTGCAGCCAGAGCTGTCCGTGCCATCATGGAGGGCAATGTGACCATGTGACCGGACGGTGCCAGTGTGCAGCTGGCTACATGGGGGATAGGTAAGAAGTCATCTCCATGCCCAGGGGACATCCATTGTCCTCATTGTTGATAATTCCATCATTCACAATAGCTCTGAAATAAAGATCATGATTTTTATCAGCCAAGCCCTTCCTGTGCTTCTCAGAAGGTACATGGTAAGTATCCCTCCCAAACGGGCTACATTTTGGCCTGCAGAGGGTCCCCCAGGCTAAATAATAAGAATTATTATATAATAATTACATAATTCCAAGATTTATAGTGATTCTCTGGGGGAGGAAGGAGAATCAATTATCCAATCTAGTTATATGAGTTAATGGAGATGAGCCCCTCAAAGCTGGTAATCCAGAAGTCCTGTCTAGTTAGCTTTAAAATCAATCACTTTGTTCTTGTAGCTGTAACATATCAGAGAGGCTGGGAAGCACAGTGGAGAGTGCTGACCTTAGTCAGGAAAATCTGGATTCAAGGAAAGCCTGCCTCTGAAGCATACCAGCTGTATGACAGTGGACTGGTCACAGCCTATCAGTGCCCTGAGTCATTCTCTGAGACTCTGAGCTGAGATGAGCATGAATGTCCCCTGGTGGAGATGAGCGTCAGTGTCCCCTGGTGGAGATGAGCGTCAGTGTCCCCTGGTGGAGATGAGCATCAGTGCCCATTGGTGGAGATGAGCGTCAGTGTCCCCTGGTGGAGATGAGCGTCAGTGCCCACTGGTGGAGATGAGCGTCAGTGCCCACTGGTGGAGATGAGCGTCAGTGCCCACTGGTGGAGATGAGCGTCAATGTCCACTGGTGGAGATGCATGTCAATGTCCACTGTAAATTTCTTGCAACAATAAAATCACAGATCTAAAACAGAATAAAAACAATAGCCCAGCCTTTCTAGTGGTGGCCTTTAAGGATGCACCTAGACCCTGAATGTTTCCTATTTTTATCTTGCCTTTACCTACAATCTTAAGATCATTTGGGAACACGTACTTGCTTTCTGAATCTGTGCTCGTGTGCATGGCATTTCCTTGCATCTGGGCTGCAGAAAAGCCCTCATAACATGGTGTACTTGAATTGGTGATGCTTGATAAGCAATCCGAAGACCCACATTCAAATTCTAGCTCTGTTATTTTCTTCCCTGTGTGCTCTGGACAAATCACCTGACTACTATAAATGTTTGATCCAGATGGACTCTCAAGTATTCCTGCTCTGTGTCCTAAGAACTTAGCTAGGTTCTCGAGCTGAGACACC
>JAJPUD010003414.1:222919-233504 GCA_023553655.1 Myrmecobius fasciatus
CAATGTCTTCTCAAGGCTGTGGCAGAAAGAAGTGAGAGGAGCAAAGATAAGAATGACTGGACCCACATCTTTTCCTCCTCATCCCTATATCTCACCACCATTACCTTCCTCCCTCCCCTCTCTCCAACCTCTCAGCCCTCATTCAATGCTTCCAGCTCCTGTCAGTGCTGACAGGTGGAAGAGGAATGACAGGCAATAACAAACTCGGGAGCTGTCCACACTCCAGGGGTTTTGTCTTTGCTGATGATTTGTGAAGATGGCAGAGATGCTGGATGCCTTCCTTGGACCTCCCAAGTAGCTCTCCCCTCCTTCCCCTATCTCACACTGGCTCCCTTTGATTTTTTATTACTTGATTGCCCTCAAATCAACATAAAACCATTGATGACCTTCCAGGGGCTTTGCAAGTAATGGCTACTCAGTCAATATTTGTTGATTTGATTTGATTTGATTTTTACTAAGGCTCCTCCCAAGCCTTCTAAGAGGCCAAGGAATCTCTGATTGCAGGAAATGAGTAGGATTGGGGAAAATTGAGGCAAGGGCTACAGAGGGACCATAAACCTCAATCGGATGAACTCTAGTATGGCTGACCTCCAGGGCCTCTGTTGAGTCAGCCCTAGTCTCCCTTCAGTCATTTAGCAAATGCTTACAGAGCTCTTATTCCATGCAAAAGCACCATGCTAAGTACAGTGGGGATATGGAAATGATTAGGAAGACAGGGTCCTTGCTCTCAAAGACCTTAGATTCTAAAGGAGCACCAAGATAGATATACGAATTGTCTGTTAAGTGCAAAACAGCATATGCTAAATGACTAGTTCAAGGAGTCCCTAGATCCCCAAGGGATCCATAGATGGATTTCAGGGTGTTCATGAACTTAGATGTGAAAATATTTACCTCTGCTACTTCAGTGTAATTGGTTTTGTTGGTCATCCTATTTTTTTTAATTTTATGCATTAAATTTATGCATTTAGTATATTAACATTATAATAAATTATCTAATTAAGTGCTTTACTTCTCTACTTTATTATCATTACTCTTTCCATGGGAAAAAAAAAAGGCTCCTTACATATGCCTAAATTTTTTGTGCATTCTTTTAAAATAATTTCTATAATTAACACAAAACAATCTCAACTAGTTCTAACCAAGTAACTAAACAGTATGAAGAATAAAATCTCAAATAAAGCTTTAAATTCCAAATTTAAAAAACCAAACATAACATTATTCTGAGAAAGAATTCATAGGTTTCTCCAGATTGTCAGAATGATTTATGACACCTATAAAAAGTTTAAGAATTGCTTTCTAATGAGTAGTCCAAGAAATAAGTGTTACAGGTCAGATGAAGAGAGATCAGTGTGGATTGGAATGATTGAGGAAGACTTCATGGAGTAGAAAGCTTTGGATCTAGACCTTGAAAGGGAGGGGTAGGATTCCAGTAGAGAGAACAGGGTAATGTTATTCCAGGCTCTCTGCTTCCTGGTGTGGTTGGTTGGGTATTTGAGGGGTGATTGGTTATCTTTCTGGAGAAAGGAAGATGATTAGCACCCCACTATCACCATCCCTAAAGAGCATATTGGGATTGGGGCAGCTAGGTGGCGCAGTAGTTAGAGCACCAGCCCTGAAGTCAGGAGGACCTGAGTTCAAATCTGGTCTCAGACACTTCCTAGCTGTGTGACCCTGGGCAAGTCACTTAACCCCAATTGCCTCAGCAAAAAGCAAAAAAAAAAAAAAAAGAGCATATTGGGGGCAGAGTTGTGGCTCATTCAGGGATGAAAAAAAAAATTACTCCTGTTGATATAGAACATGCTTTTTCTACTATAAATATCTCAACCAAGCCCTCAAATTAAATAGCTATTGTTATCCTGTGGATTCTTGCACAGCCTTGCCCTGCATAATTTATAATTTCTGTAAAGGATTCCTCCATGCATTATTTAGCTGGAAGGACTCCTTCCTCCCTCACCCACCACACCCCCTTGCTAATCGCAGCTCATCTAATATTGATTATTTATTTGACTCCATGTCTTTAACAGACACTGAGTTTCAGGACCAGGTAGCAATTTTCTGAAAGGGCAGAAGTCCCTGAGATTCTGAAGGACCACCTAGCCTGAGAATCTGCCAATGTCTGCATTAACAACTCCTCCAAACGTGTACCTCATGGGTTTGGACCCGTGAGACCATGCCCTATTCTCAGGGTTTATCCTGCCCACTCTCTGCCTCCTGGCAACAGGACACTGACTTTCCTATTTTCCAAGATTTTTCTCCCTCCCTTGGGTGTCCATTTCCAAGTTTCAGTCTCCCCCAGTCTCTATAACTTACTGAAACTGTTTTGCTGTTCTTATTTCCCCTTTTACTCTGTCCTCACTGGAACCAGAGAACAGCTCAGAACTTCTCTGTGAGGATGGGCTTTTACGGGCACTGGTCAGCCCTTCTTTGCACCTTCGGACATAGCCTTTCTGCAGACCCTTCTCCCTTAATTCCAGGGCAGGCAAAGGAAAGAGATGTCAACAGCTGTTGGTCCGACCGTGCCTCTGAGGGTTCTCACCAACCTAGGGATTGCTCCTTCTTTGGCCAGCACACCAAGGCCTTGACTAAATGACATCTTTTCTCTATAGTTTTAAAAAAAAGCATCCTCTCCCAGTATTTCTCTCTTCTGTGCTTCATTGTTTCTACCTTTGCAATCAGGTAGTCATGTCATTCCTTTTAGGCACGATGGGAATGAAGGACTACTGTGTCCTTGAGAAATTGGGGGGAACAAGGAGGGATTGCTGCTTAACCAGAGATGAAGGCAGCTTCAAAGATGCAGAGACCTTGAATCTCCCTTCTGCTCCATTGTGGATCTTGGCTCCCTAGAGGAAAATTCATTATGTTCCGGGAGGGACCATTCAAGGATCAGCTGAAAAACAGGATGTTTATTGGGGTGAGGTCTAATGTAGAAGAGGGATTTGACTCTTGCTCCTTGACTTCCGAGAGCAACAATAAGTGGGACAGTATGAAGAGACAGATTGGGCTTAATACAAGGAAAGATTTCCAAATAATCAGAGCTATCCAAAAGAGCAATGGACTGCCTCTAGAGATGGCAGGTTTTTTTTGAAAGTTTCAAGTGGAGATTGGTCATTTCTCAAAGACAGTGTAGAAAGTGTTTTCAGTTCTGGTGGATTGGGGATTGAACAGTCACTGAGATTTCTTCCAACTCTGAAATTCTGTTATTGCCTAGGAGGGGACAAATCCAATACCTCTGACCTCCCCACGCAGAATTCTGGCACCATTCAGCTCTCCCCCAGCTCTGTCTCAGAGATAGAGAAATCACCAATAAAAATTTGCAAAGGAATCATTTTCCTTAAAAGTAGAAACAACTGAGAGAGAGAGAGACAGAGGCAGACAGAGACAGAGAGAGAAGGAGAGAGGGAGAGACAGAGACAGGACAGGGACAAAAAAAAAAAAAAAACAAAGATAGAGAGTCACAGAGAGAGAAAGAGGGAGGGAAGGAGGGAGAGACAGAGAGACAGACCTGGCTTCTGAATGTGCCCCCTGCAATTGAATTGTCATGGAAGAATTCCAGCAGCCCAGATCATATATTACCTTTGAAAGATTGGATTAAGCCAACAGATGCTGCATTGATAAAAATCTCATAGTGTATGCGATCGAGGAGAAATTGCACAAAATTGCACAAAATTCTACTCTTAAAATATTCTTGTAATGCTTAGCCTTCAGTTCCTATTAATCTGTGATTAATCGGTATCTGGGAGAAATGGAAAAACAGGAGGGAAAAAAAAAGAATCCAACTAAACATCAATGATTGTAAGCTTTGCCTGAGATTACCAGCAAGAGCTAGGTTATCAGACATAGTCTGAACTGTCCCCATCTGTTCCTCCCCCATACACACACATACTCACTCACTCCATTCCAAAGCAGGAACATACAGAACCAGCTTCACAATGATAGCAATCTCTCATATTCTTTTCAAGAGACCTTCCATTGTTAGCAAGTTCTACTACCTTACTTATTATCTAGATCTGTTGTGATTCCCTATAAGCTCATTTCTTCTTTCATCTTACCTTAGAAGAAATGGAGAACAGTAAGAGCAATAGTGTCAGACTCAGCTAGAAACCAGGACCACTAAACTGTACATAAGGATCCCTGTAGACCACATACTGATTTAGAAAACCTCAAATTAATACCATCTCTGTAGCCTTGTATTTTTATTTATTTTGTTAAATATTTGCCAGTGATATTTTAATCTATTCCAGGGCACTCAGTAGTGCCGCTGCCATGCTCCCGACACCTCTGCAGTAGATCAGAATGGGCTAACACTCATTTTTCCCACCAATGGATATTTCTTGGTTTGTGATTCTATCTTTGAGGACCATCCAGGGGGACAGAAACCCTGTCTAAGCCCTTAAAATCAATTTCCTCTCCCAATAATCTTTCCTAGTCATTGTAAGTCAAGACATAGCCCTTGGAAGTGGGGAACTCTATAGCCCCCACATCTTGAAGAGAAGGAACTGAAGCTCCAAGCCTGTTTTTAGTTTTCCTGATCAGTTGGAGGCCACACTGGAATCCAGAAGCCAGAAGAACCAGGTTTAAGTTTAGCTCTAGGAGACTTCAGGTAAGATGTGCCTTCAGGAGACACTGACACACCAGACACAGTGCTAGGTGTTAGGGAAATTACAGTCCCTCTGTCTTAACTATAAGACTATACATATACTATAGGCTATAAGACACATAAACACACACACAAAAGATGGAACCTAAGTGCCACAGGAGTAATAGAAAAGATGATGGTGTTTGTTTTGTTTGACTGTTGTTTATGTATAGAATTCTTTTTCTTTTTCATAGTAGATGGGGGGGTGGGAGGTTGAAATAAATACTTAATATTTGAAAAGAACAAATTTTAAAGGTTATGGTTGTTCTAAGGAGGGTGAAATAAATTCCACTTGGAGTGGGAAGGGGAAGGAGGAATCAAGCAAAACTTAGTAAAGGAAGTGAAATTTGAGTTGGCTCTCAAGATGAAGGTAGAATTTTGAAAGCGGGAGATCCAAGAAGAGGGCTTTCAAGGCAGAAGGAAAGGGATGGGCAAAGTCCCAGAGGGAGAAAAAGCTGAGAGTTATTCCAGAAATGGCAAGTAGTACAACAAAACTGGAGGGGGGAACTGTGTGTCAAGGTGCTGGTAGGAGCTAGGACTGAAATGGTACATTCTGCCTGGCTCTGAGTAAAATCCAGGAGTTCTGGCCGGGTTGTGGGCCTTCTTCCTCTTACCCTGCGAGTGGACTGGTAATGGTTGTCCTTCCATTATCCATGACCAGCATCTCTCTCTCTCTCTCTTCTGCTCAGCTGCCATCCTGTGTCGGGGGCTTGCACGTGCCACGCAGGATGGGCCAGCCCACACTGTAACGAGTCCTGTCCTGCTGGCTCCTATGGAGAGGGCTGTCGGCTGGTATGTGCCTGTCAGAATGGGGCAGACTGTCACAGCATCACGGGGAGCTGCACCTGTGCCCCAGGCTTCATGGTAAGGGGACACCGGGAGGAGAACACTTGGAGCATCAGAATCTGGGGAAAAGGGAGAGAGACCCCTCAGTTCTCTGCTCCTGGACATTCAATAAGTATAGAATTAGGGCTCAGGGTGACTGGTTGTAAAGAAGGCAAGTATTTGGAACAGACCTCCAGAGGGGACGTCCCAGAGGTCAGCCCTGGCCTTGGAGCCCTTAGCCGAGACAATATTTCTGACAGGTGGGAACGCAGGAGTGACCAAGGCCCCTTGCTGGGATGTTCTGTGTCAGCACTAACTCTCTGGATTATCATATTTGGGAATCAAGGGGCTTGAAGTGGGTGGGAGACAAAGGAGGACCAGTAGCATTCGAAGGCCTTCTCTGCCCCCAGCCTCCTGGCAGAATTCTTATCAGTTAGTTATGCAGAATGGCATGGGCCTAGGGGAAATCCCCCTGTGGGCTGCCCTCTCCCTAGTAAGAACACTTACATCCAGGAGATATTGAGTGGGTGAGCAAGATCACCCTTGAAAGGGAGGTACATATGTTGGAGAGCCTTGAATTTGAGCCAAGAGACCCAGCAGTTGTGCTACTACCTAGCCCTGGGTTCTTGGGCCAGGGACTGCCTAATTATAAAATGAGAAATGTTGGGTAACAGGATCTCTTAGGCCCATTTCTTCCCCAGCCTCGTGGGCATCTTAGGGAAAAGAAGCTACTTGTTTGTGACAGAGACTTAAAATAGGCAGATTCCAAGTGTTTTGCTTTGGTAACAGCGAGGGAGTTTTACAAAATGATTTTATATATAATGTCTCAAGGCATTTTTAGCACAAGTCAATGGAGTCATTTCATTGAGGTTCTGGCTATCTGCCAGGGAAGCCATACTAGGAGGGGAAGGGAAGATATGTGGAGGTAAAGAAGCAAAGTACAGGCAGATAATCAATCCAACCTTTAATGACAAAGCTGCTGAGCACTGGGATGTTACGGGGTCAGGAGAGACTCCAACCCCATCAGGCTCTGACTTGAAGAAAGCCAGTGACTTCTTTTCTGTTCATTGACTGAAAGCTCCCTCCCCTCCCCTCCAACTTCAGGGAACTTCACGGTTCCATCTGAGTCATCTCACTGTCGAGATTGCCAGAGGATCTGGGCTAAGACAGATTGCATGCTCAGCTACCCTGATGAAACCTGGCCGCCTCCTATCCATCTCCATCCTCCCAGCCCCATTCAGCCTCATTATACTTGAACAGCTCCTCTGGAGTCCTCAGCTGGTGGTGTCTAACCTCAGAGATCTGGGTGATTATGGGACAATGGATTGTCCTCCCCGGGCGTCTCTCAGCTTGTTGTCAGCTCCACTGAGAAACAAGGGAGGTCTTGAAGGGACTGCACGAGGCCCTAACTGAAAGACATCTCACCTGCCAGTCAGGGAGTTTCCAGGCTGCTCTGACATTTGGTCAGGCCCTGGCTGGGGAGCAGACCAGGGCCATCACAGCTCAGGGAGAATAATAACCTCTAATCTATGGCAATTGACTGGACAGTTTAGTGGAAAGATCACTGGACTGGAAATTAGGACACCTGAGTTCTCTCGGCTCTGCCACTAATTGGCTCTGTGACCTTGAGAACAAGTCCTCAGGGCTTTTGTTTTTTTCCAGATGGAATAGGATAATAATGCTTGTCCTCCCGCCTTCACAGGGTTCTGACCATCAATAGATAATGATTTGTTTTAAGTTTCATTGTCTTTTGCTTTTGTTCTGTCATTTCTCCTTAAATTCCATATACTCTGAACTTTTTTTTTAGATTTATTTTTAAATTTTTTGAGTTCTAAGTTCTCTCTCTTATGTCCACCCACAATTAAGAAACTGCTTGTGAAGTTATGTAAAACATTTCCATAAAAGTCAAGTTGTGAAAAAAATAGATCTCTCACCCTAATGAAAATAAAAACTCTCAAGAAAAATTAAGTTGGGAGAGAGACAGATAGACAGAGACAGAGAGACACAGAGAGAAAGGAATAGAGAGGGAGGAGACAGAGAGACAGAGACAGAGGAAGAGGGGGAGAGAGAGAGAGAGAGAGAGAGAGAGAGAGAGAGAGAGAGAGAGAGAATGCTTGACTCTATTCAGAAATAATCAGTTCTTTTTCTGGGTATGGATAGGATTTTTCATCCTAAATCCTTCAGAGTAGTTGTTAAGCCCAACTTTTTAAAAATGACATTTAATCAAAGCTAACTGATACAGCAACGGTTTCTGGTAGCATACAGCACCTTCTACATCCATAGCCTCGTACCTCTCTCCTGAGAAGGGGGAGATAGGTCTCATTTTCAAATGAATTAGTAATTCTGTTTTGTGTGCCATTGTGAAAACTTGGAAAAGTTCAGAGCATGGAGTGTGTATTTGATTAACTACCCCATAAAAAGGGGATGAGCTCAGAAATGGGGCTAAATTGGTATTTCCACACACAAACACACAAAGAGAAGGGAGTAGGTGGGACACCAGTGTCAGACTCTTATACCTTAGGCAGAAACCTGTTCCTGTCAAGCCTCTGCTGAAAACCTTTCTGTGGTTTCCTAATGAGACTCCTTGGTCTGACATTCGAGCCAGCCTTTGCAACTCTCCTTCAGGAACTTCGTGTTCCAGTCCCACTGAACTGTGCACTGCCCTGCACAAATGCTGACTGTCACAATTCTGTACTTCTCTTTCTCTCCTATCTGTCCGAATCTCAGCACTCCCCCCTCCAGGAGCCTTCCCTGAGCCTTTCAATCAATAATGACCTCCTCTCTGCCCCAGACCTCATGCAACTTCCAGCGGCTTTTATTCACTTTTAGAAAACCGTGATACTAATTATATTTGTGTCCTGTTCTCACCTCATTAAATGATAAGCTTCTGGAGGTCAAACTTCCTACCTGTCTCCCCTTGTGCTTAGTTTGGTTCTCTGGATGCATTAGGTTCTTTAAAAGCATATGTGTGGAGGCAGCTAAGTGGTGCAGTGGATAGAACACCAGCCCTAAAGTCGGGAAGACCTGAGTTCAAATCTGGTCTCAGACACTTAACACTTCCTGGCTCTGTGACCCTGGGTAGGTCCCTTAATCTAAATTAAGTACTTCAGTTTCCTTCACTTTAAAATAGGGATGACAATATAATAACGACCTCTCAGAGTTTCTGTGAATATCAAATGAAATATTTGTAAAGTACTTCGCACAGTGCCTGGCAAAAAGGAGATACTTAAAAAATAATTTCTCACTCCTTCTCTTTCCTTCCCTTTCTCTCTCCTTTATTTCCTTCCATTTTCCCTCTTCCATTCTCTCCTCTTTCTCTTCCTTTCTTTCTCCCTTCCTCCCTCCTTTTCATCCTCTCTCCCTTTTACTTTTACTTCTTTCTTCCCTCTAATTTCTCCCTCTCTCCCTTTCTTCATCCCTCCTTTATTTCCTTCCTTCCATCTTCCCTCCTCTTTTCCTTCTTTCTCTTTCCTCCCTCTCTCTCATCCTATCTTCCCTATCTGCCTTCTTTCTTCTCTTCAATCCCTTCCTCCCTCCCTCCTCCTTCCTTCCTCTCTCCCTTATTTTCTTCCTTCCATCTTCCCTTCTGCATTCCTTCCTCCCTCTCCCTTCCTTCTTCCCTTTTTTCCCTCTTCCTCCTTCCCTCCATTCCACACTCCCTTTCATTCTCTCTCCCTTTTTTCCTTCTTTCTCCCTTTCAATTCTTCCCTTCCTCCTTCCCTTTCTCTCTCTCTCCCTCCCTTCCTTACATCCTTCTTTGCAGCAATAAATCTATGCTTCTGTAATCAATTGACAAGCAAGCCCAGGGCACTGAAAAAAAGCAGCTGCCCTGATTCACAGTGCTTAAGGGTCAGAGGAGAGTCAGAGTGAACAGTCATGTATTGACTGCAGTTTCTGTTTCCTAGGAGAAAATACAAGATGGGAGAGCAGGGAAAAGAGGAAGCTTGTGTGTCTGTCTAATTAGGACAGAGAGTGTATAAAGTGCAGTGGGCCAGCCTGGGCCAGGGGACCTGGATTCAAGTTCTGGCTGTGCTCCAAATTGATTGCATGATTTGAGCAAATCACTTTAATTTTCCAGGCCTCAGTTTTCTCATCTTTAAAATGGAGATTGTAGTTCTTTTTCTTTTTCTATTTTTTTTTTTGTAGTTCTTTTTCAAGGAATGAACTGTTGCAGAAGGCTGTGAGTGATCCCATGAGATAGGAGTTGTTAATAATAACTACTAACATTGATCGGATTCCTACCTTGTGCCAGGCACTGTACAATGTGTTTTACAGTTATCATCTTACTTTTATCCTACTTGATCCTCCAGCAAACTAGGGAGTAGTGCTATTATTCCCATTTTACAGATGAAGAAACTGAAACAAATTGAGTTTAAGTATCTTGCTCAGACTCATACAGCTAGAAGTCTGAGACTAGATTGGAACTCTACTGTTTTGACTCTAGACCCAGAGGTCCTATGGCCTCACCTAGCTGTCTCAATTATTTTATTTCAGAAGCTCTACAGATAGGAAAGGTTACTGTTATTAAAGGGTGTCAAAAAAAAAGACAGGAATTTTTAAGCTCCTAGAGCTTATATCATCTATCACAACATTACTGAAGTAGTTAATAAAGATCAACCAGTTTTGCCTGGCATTCGAGAACCTCTACAATATGATGGCCACACTGCCATACTAGCTTTATTTCTTGTTGTCAGAAGAACTAAAAATTCAGAATGAGCTGAGTCTGGAGGTGAATGACAGGATACCAGAAAGGTTTTTTTGGTTTTTGGTTTTTTTTTTCAATCATGTTGGGGAAAAAAAGAGAATCAAAGAAAAGTCAAGACATTGTAGACAACATTATTCAGTCATTTCAGTTATATCCAACTCTTTATGATCCCGTTTTGGGATTTTCTTGGCAGAGATACTGGAGTGGTTTGCCATTTCTTTCTCTATCTCATTTTACAGGTGAGTAAACTGAAGCAAACAGGGTTAAGTGACTTGCCCAGGGTCACACATTTAATTAGGGTCTGAGATTTGAACTCAGATTTCCCTGAGTCACTGCCCTGAGGTTATTGTATTAAATCTAAAAGAATGGAACTTATTTTAGATAAATATACTATTCTACACTGTAATTTAAAAAAAAAA
>JAJPUD010003414.1:233604-250024 GCA_023553655.1 Myrmecobius fasciatus
TGAAAATAACATCTTAGGGTTTTCATGAATTAAGCTCAATATTTGTCAGGACTGAAACAAAGCAGCAAAAAAAAAAAAAAATTAACTCATTCAATCTTAGTCTACCTTAAAAGAAAGAAGGGAACTAGAGTATAGGAAGTGATTAAGCTTTTCCTTATGAGACCACAGCACATACAGAGAATTGAGTTCAGTTTTGGGTGTGACAATTTAGGAAGAACAATGACAAACCAAAAAGCACCTAGGGGATAGTGAAGGGTCTTGAGATTATGCCACAGGAAGATCAATTAGCTTAGCAAGGAGAGAGAAGATTTAGGAGAGAATGTGATAGTTGTCAGCAAACATTTAAAGAATGCTCTGAGGGTACTAGGGGGACTTCTATGGATGAAACTATAAGCAGTGGATAAATGTTCCAGTGAGAGAGATTTTGATTGGATGTAAGGAAAAACTTAATGTTTCCTGGGGAAATAATAATGAGTTTCTCTGCTTCCCATTTCTTGGATATATCACAGAAAAGTTCCTTGATCTGGAGTGGTTTTTAATAGGTGAGGTACCTGCCAACTCTTAGATTCCATGATTCATATTCACATTTACCACATTGCTTGATGCTCCAGCCAAATTGAACTATACTTCCAGTTCCTGAAAAAAATCTGTATTTTCCTACCTCTGTGCTTTTGTTCATGCTGTTCTATCCTTTTCCTGTGAAATTCCTAACTATCCTCTGAAAGCCCAATTCAAATATTAGTTCATTTAACACATTATTTTATGTTATACCCCACTACTAGACTGAACTCTAAGAGGACAGGGGCCATATCTTATCTAAGCCCCTCAGGTAATTCTTTCTTAAGGCAGTACCCCTCCTATAATAAGTTGCTTATATCCAAATTAATAAACATATTTTACTAAAGGTGACAGAATCAAAGGGGAAAGGGGGAAAGAGATCATAACAGGAATGGCCATTTATACACAAAGAGATTAAAGAACAAGAAGTAAGCTTAAAATGCCCTGGTGAAACTGGCTTCCTCTTACAGATTTCCCTTTTTACCCACCCCAAACAGATGGGGCTTCTTTAATTCAGAGCTGAGCCACTGGGCAGGGTATCAGGATTACTCATCCTCAGGAGTTGCCAACACAGTCTCACTTTGGGGTACAGAGAGTCCCCTGTCTGAGGAAAACAAAGTTCCTGCTTGCCCAGGAACACTTGGGAGGTGGGGTGGGAAGGGAAGAATGCAATGCATATTTCAAAGAGTCCATGGAGCAGAGTAATCTGGATATTTGATGTTTGGGGGAGGTAGGGGAGGAAAAAAAGAGGGGAAATATTGGAGGAGTTAGGAAACTTTGTTTTCAGCCTACCAACACTGGCGCAAGAAAACATATACTTTTTAATTAAATAGTTTATTAAAAACTTAGTGTTGAGCACTGATAAAACCAATTAAACTTTCTTAGTAATTAGAGAGGTGGGTACATTTTATAAATTAGAAATAGAGGTACCTTGCATTTCTGGTCCTTGGTTTTATAATTTTAAAATTGAGAAATGTGAGTAAGAGAGTCTGTAAAATCACTTCCAACCTTTATATTCTATAAACCTGAGTGGTACAAGGAACTAATAGCTGTGCAGCTTGTAAACCTTTATGAGTTGGGAAGACCTGCCAGAGTTTTCATTCTTCTGGCATGGTCTTTTTAGATTTAGAATTGGAAGGGAGCTTAAGGTAATCTAGTCCAACTTCATCTTCATTTTACATTGGAGAAAGCAAGGTCTAGAGAAAGGTTGAGTAGCTTGCCTAGTTTCACACACTAATAAATATTTGAGGTGTCCAGCACCCTATCCACTATACCACCTTGCCTTTTTGAGAACCCAGACATACCACAAATAGACATTGGATTAGTGTTCTCAGTACTAATGGAAATACCAATGGAAGAGAAAGTTGTAATGTGCTTTCATGTCAGGAATTTTCATTGTTTCAGCACTTTGGATAGTTCTGCTGACTCAGAGTCAACATACACTGACCTGAGACCTTCCATCTTAATCCTCAGCACTCAAAGACTGTGATAATTTGGTTCCCTATTGCCTTGGCAAGTCAAAACAAAGACCCCATACTTCTGAGCTATGGCCTTCTTCCCATGCTGTCCTATGTAACCAGACAGTGCCATAGCAAAACAAAATTTTGACCATTTTCTGGTCAAAAAGAAAGATTTAGTTCAGGAAGGTTCCTGCCCTGCTCCATCCCACTGGAGGTAAGGGGGAAATTTCCTGGATGAGGAAGATCAAGTGAAGCTGGAATAACTAACCAGGGCCCTCTCTGAAAGATGAAAGAATGAAGTTCCCAAAGAGAAAGACTCTGTCCAATGAACAGAGTCTGGCAGAGGCTGGAAGGGAGAAGGGAAATCGGCTATTTCCAGCCATTAAGGATGGAGTGTAAAATCTTCTGCAGTCCTCATTGTCAAATGAACAAGTGGCCAAAATGTGATACAGAAACTCACAAGTCACTGTTTCTGAGTTCTTTGGGGGTAAATTGACAGATGTTATTTGCCAGCTTTGTATTTTATTCTGATAACTACCCTGATCTGGCTAGACCTTTTTTTGACCAGCCATTTTGGGTAACTAGAAGGCCTTTCTAAACCTTTTCTGTGATTCTGGGACAAGAAGGAGAGGGTAAGGGCAGGAAGGGACATGGATCAAGTCAAGTTTTTTTTGGATACAAGTTAGCTACAATAGCCATCAGGACAAATGTGGACTTCGTTTAGCAGAAAGAAATAGGAGAGAGAAAACCACTCGCATTGTGTCCATTCCCATTCTTCCTTCCACTCTGGCCAGCTTTCCAGTTATTTAATGAAGGCCAGACTCTGCAGCTGATGAATTCACCCTCTCGATTCCAGAACTAATTATGGCTGCTTCTGTGCCTCCCCTAGACATCATCCATCTTGGCAAAGATTGTCTTTATTTCCCAGAACCTCTTCCCCCCTCTCATCCCACTGCATGTCCTGAGTGCAGGGGGTTAGCTGGGGATGGCTGGCAGATAAGGGTCAGCAGAGCCATTTCTCAACTTCAAATGCTCTCCATCAGCTCTAGCACTTGTAAAGAGGGCGGGGAGGAAGACAAGGAGAGGGAACGATTCCCCCACCCCCCAGCGGGGCTCCGAGGCTATATTTCACCCCTGGATGACAGAGTTTCTATTACCTTAAAGGGCTCATCTATTTATGCTGCAATTTTTTGAAACCCTGTCCACTGTTATTGAACCCTATATGCTGGCAGAGGGAGCCTGTGCTTCATCACCCAAATGAACAAATTCATTTAGACATTTTTCTTCTTTCTTTTATGCCATTGGTAGGTTTGGACCACTAGGTCTAAGAGAAGAAGAAAGGGTTCTGAGAAACATGGATGGGGACCATGGCATGAAAATACTAATCTGGGAAGCAATGATTGACTTTTTCTACAAGGTTCCCCAAATCTTTCTTGCTCTTTTCCTCTCATTTTGACTGTAGTACCCAGTCATTGACACAATGCCTAGCATATTGTAAGTAATAAATATTTCTTTATTAATATGAATTGTTACGATGACTGCCTCAGTTTGACAACTGAGTTCTAGCCAGAATAGGGATAATAGTCAATTCTTGCTTATATTCATTATTTATTATATTTACATATATAAATATGTATGCATAAATATATCAGTTTGCCTTCCCAATTTTATTTTTCTTAGTATAAGCATCACAAGACCCCTTAAGGTGATTCAGGCCAATTCCAATGGTCTTGTGATGGAGAGAGCCATCAGCACTCAGAGAGAAGACTGTGGGAACTGAGTGTGGATTACAACATAGCATTTTCAATTTTTGTTGTTATTTGCTTGCATTTTGTTTTCTTTCTCATTTTTTTTCCTTTTTGATCTGATTTTTCTTGTGCAGCATGATAATAGTACAAATATGTATAGAAGAATTATGCATGTTTAACACATATTGGATTGCTTGTCATCTAGGGGAAAGGCTTGGGGAAGGGAGGAGAAAAAAATTGGAACACAAAGTTTTGCAAGGATGAATGTTCAAAATTATCTATACATAGGTTTTGAAAATAAAAAGCTTTAATTTAAAAAAAAAAGAAAAAGAAACTTAGCTGGAAAAAAATAAATGAAACCAAGGGGGAAAAAAAGAAAAGAAAATGATACTTTTAGACTCAGTAACCCCATTATTGGGAATTTCCCTAAGAATGTTATTTTAAAAGCAAGAATAAATCTATCTGACCAAAGATTAAAAAAACAAATAGACAGTGGCTTTATGAGGAAATGCAAAAGTTCATGACATTTTTACCCTCTAAAATATCCATAATGGATAGAGAGCTAGATAAGTGTCAGGATGATCTAGGTTCAAATACTACCTCTGGCATATATTGACTGGGTCACTTTGAGCAAATCACTTAATTTCTCACTACTCCTGATTTCTGTCCAAGACCATCTATAACAGATATGTGCCAGTCTGCACTGGTAGAGTGAATTTACCAGCGACATATAGTTCTAACCCAATAAACATATATATAATAGATATGTACACATATAATATATATGTAAATTATATATCAAAAATACTTAGGAGAGGCCACAACTATTCACCATAAAAATGGACTTAATTTCCCCTACTGAGATCCAAAATTTCTCAGATGTCCCTTAATCTATGGTATCCTATATCTATAGACCAACATTTATTGTTCCCTTTAGCACACTTTGAGACTCCAAGTATTCTACAATCAAGTTAGTTTGAGAAACACTGATTTTACAAACTAAACAAATAGTAGAAGTGATTTGCTTGTGGTCACAAAACTAGATCATGGAAAAGTCTGATGGAAGAGTATTGATGTTTCCCAAAAACTACATTTCCTTTCCAACCCCCACTCTCTCATTTGTTGTTTCTTAGCTTAACACTTTCTGTTGGCTCAAGGGGAAACCACCCTGGGACTTAGTCAACACAAGCAAAGGAACAAAAAAATTACATTTAATTCTAAAAGTGAAGAATTAAAATTTTGTTTCATTTCACTAAAGGCTGAATCTGCTTCTCCCTCACTGAGTCCTTATGGTTTGTTGGACTTTACTAAAGGAAAATTGCTGACTGTATTTTACAAAAAGAAAAAAAGATGCTCATTTCTTTCCCTGACCTCTACTCTCAAATGTTATTAGTGCCTTTAATTACCAGAAGTTGGTCCTCTAGTCCTGCCACTAGTCCTGTGAATATAGGAATATGTAAGGATTATGAAAAGAAAAGATCTAAGATGAAGGAAGTTTGGTAATGATAGAACTGTGGTTCTGGAGGGCACAAGGGAAGTAAGTGGAAGAACAGAACCAGATAAGGACTCGGGAGGAGGAGAGCCACTTATTTTTTGTATTCACAGAAACCCAGATACCTTTAGAACACACAACCTTTCTAGGTATCCTTCCCTCATCTCCCATCCCACCTCCTTTCCCCTGCCACTTTCAGATCCTCTAGTTCCAGTCATCATACATTTAGAACTACAAAGCACTTTATGAACTACTGAGTCTAATCCCTTTGTTTTAGAGAAGAGGAAACTGGATCAGAAAGAGATGAAGTGATTTTACCCAGAATCACAAAGCTAGTCAGTATCTGAGTCACAATTTGAACTCAGATCTTCTTGACTCCAATTTTTTCTAGTGCCCTGTTCACTGTGCCATGCTAGATCTCAATTCAGTATCTTTTCTTCCTTTGTAGTTTACACTGACATGATAGATCACATGAAATTTATGTAAAATGCATTGTAAACTCAATGTATGAGTGTTAGCTATCATTATGCTTATAAATCAACCAATCCAGATACTGGGGCCAGTTATCTACCAGGCTCAGGATCATTCTCTCTCCTTTTTGTTGAAGTCCGAAACCTGGTTCAGTCTTTCCTCTCAACTCCAAACCTTGCCCACAACCCATCTTCCACATAGTTGCTAAATTAATTTTTAAAATTGAACTTTATTTTCAAATCTGAATTTTCTCCTTTCCACTCTCCTCTCAATCAGATGAGAAAGCAAGAAAAACAAAATCCCATTTAGAAACATGAACTATCAAGCCAATTAAATTATTTTATTGGCCATGTCCAAAAAAATTGTCTTAATTTGCATTCTCAGTCCATCACTTCTCAATCAGTAATGGTAGGCATGTATCATCTCTTCCAGAATTGTGGGGTCATTTTTATTTTGTTTGATATTTCCCAATTTCATGTAAAAAATGTTAATGTTAATTTTTTAAAATTAAATTTTAAATTTTCTCCTTTCCTCCCCTTCCACACCCCTTGAGAAGCAATACTTATTGATTGTACATGTAAAATCATGCAAAACATATTTCCATGTTTTTACTGACATTTTCCATGTTAGTAATAAAACATACACATTCCCCCCAAAACAAGAAAAATGAAGATTGAAAAGGATGCTTTAATCTGCACTCAGAGTTTATCAGTTCTCTCTCTCTCTCCTCTAAACCCCCCCCCCCAAATGGATAGCATTTTTCATTATGGATTTTTTGGAATTGCCTTAGACTGTTGTATTTAAGTATTTCACAGTTGATTACTGTTACAATATTGTTGTTACTATATACAATATTCTCCTGTTTCTGTTCATTTTTGCAATAATTCATGTAAGTCACTCCAGGTTTTTTGGAAAGTATTCTATAATTTCGTATAGCACAATTATATTCCATTGCAATCATATAGCACAACTTGTTCAGCTTTTCCCAGTTGGGATGGGCATCTCCTCAATTTTCAGTTCTTGCTACCACAGAAGGTCCTTTTTCCTTTACTTTTTAAAAGTAATATTTTATTTTCCTCCCCAATTACATGTAAAAATAGTTTTTAACATTCAGTTTTTTAAAGTTTTGAGTTCCAAGTTCCATCCTACCTGTCTTTTCTTCCCCCCCGAGACAATAAATAAACTGATATGTGTGTGTTATACATGTGTAATCATGAAAACACATTTCCTTATTAGTCATTGTACAGAAGAAAACTAAAATTTTAAAAAAGCGAAAAACACTGTGTGTGTCAGTCTGTGTTCAGATGCCATCAGTTCTTTTCTGAAGATGGATAGCATTTTTTTTTTAATCATTATTCCTTTCGGATTATCTTGGATCATTCATTGCATTGCCAAGAAGAGCTGCCATTCACAGTTGATCATACAATATTGCAACTTACTCTGTACAATGTATTTGTCATATAATTTATCCTATTTAGCATGTATTAGATTACCTGTCATCTAGGGGTGGGGGTTGGGGGGAAGGAGGGGAAAAGCTTGGGGAAAAAAAAAAGTTTTTTTACAATGTTTTCTGAATCCTGTTCACTTCATTCTGCATCAGTTCATGTAAGTCTTTCCAAGTTTTTCTGAAATCATTCTTATCATTTTTAATAGCACAATAATATTCCATTACAATCATATACCACAATTTATTTAATCATTTCTCAGTTGTCAGACATCCCCTCGATTTTCATTTCTTGGCCAGCATAAAAATAGCTGCTATAAATATTTTTATACAAATAGGTCCTTTCCTACTTTTTAAATCTCTTTGAGAGACAGACCTAGTAGTGATGTTGCTAGATCAAAAAGTATGTGCAGTTTTACAATCCTTTAGATATAGTTACAAATTGTTCTTCAGAATGAGATTGGTTCACAACTTTACCAACAGTCCCAATTTTTCAATTATCCTTTCAGCTTTTGTCATTTTCCTTTTCTATCATGTTTATTAGCTAATCTGATAGGAACAAGATAGTAGCTCAGAATTTTTTTTTTAATTTGCATTTCGTTAATAGTAATTTAGAACATTTTTTCTTGTGATTGTTGATAGCTTGAATTTCTTTTAAAAACTATTTGTATTTTTTGACCATTTATTAATTGGGAGTATTTCATATTTTTTATAAATTTGGCTTAGTTCCCTACATATTTGAGAAATGGGGCCATTATCAGAAAAATTTGCTATAAATTTTCCCCAGTTTTTCATCTTCCTTCTAATTTTGGTAGTATTAGTTTTGTTTGTGCAATTTCATGTAAACAATATTATCCATTTTACTTCCCTCTACCTTTTGGGGGGGTCATAAACTCTTCATTAATTCTTTTTTAAAATTTTTTTATTAATACTTTTTATTTGCAAAACATATGTATGGGTAATTCTTCAACATTAACCCTTACAAAGCTTTCTCTTACAAATTTTTCCCCCCTACTCCCCACCCCTCCCCTAGATGGCAGGATATCCACCACATGTTAATTATGTTAAAATACTTGACAAATCGAATATATGTATACATATTTCCACACATCATTTTTGTGCAGGAGAAATCGTATCTACAAGAAAGAATAATCAGATAAAGGAAATTCAATGCAAGTAAACATCAGTAGAGAGCACTCTTCATTAATTCTTAAAGTATAATAATATTCTATCACATTCAATTACTACAACATTCATTTCTTAATTAATGGGCACCTTTCAATTTCCAAGTCTTTGCAATCATAGAAAGAACTGCTTTCATTTTTTTTTTTGTACATATAACTTCTTTTCCTCTTTCTTTTATCTCTTTATAGACCTATTGGTAGTATTGCTTGATCAAAAGATATTTACAGTTTAATAATTTTTTGAGCATAGTTCCAAATTGCTTTCTAGAAGAGCTGGAACAAATCACAGCTCCATCAACAATGTACTAGAGTAACTGCCAATTGTATTTTCCTAAAATACTGGTCTGATCATGCTACCTTCCTGTTCAAAAACTCTGCAGATACTATATTGCCTTCAGGATAAATTACAAACTCCTCCGTTTGGCATTTTAAGCTCTTCAAATTTGACTCCAACCTGTGTTTCCCATCTTATTCTCCTCCAGCACTCGGCATCATAAGCTTCCTTGTTATTTCTCATTTATAACATTCCATTGCTAATGTCTGTGACCTTGTACACAGGCTGTCCTCCAAGCCTGGAATAAACTCCTTCCTTTTCTGCACCTCTTGGAATCCTCAATGACATTCAAGACTTAGCTCTGTCTTTCAGTTGTTAACATTTCCCCTAACTTACTTTAAATTTAATTTATTCATATTTTGTATTTATTTATATGTTTCCACCCTTCTCTTCCCCAACTTTGATTAAATGTAATTAATTTAAGAGCTGGGACTGCTTTTATTTTTTTTCCTTTATATTTTTAACTTTAGTACAGTGCCTGATACATAATAAGTGCTTATTGAAAAGAATTTTTATGCTGATGTATTCATCAACCTCAACTCTTATGAACTAGCTTTCACTCCTCCTCACCCATACTCTTGATCTTGTCATTGCCCTCAAGCGTTCTACCTTCATGATACAGAAATCTAAAATTTCTCTATTTTACCGTAAGATCCTATTCTTCGATCTCTCTCAGTACCTCAACCTTCTTCATCCAGACATCTCTCCAGCGTCTCCCCCAACTGCTTTTCCCTCTTCCTCCTCTCCTAGGTCATCTGCTGTTCTAGCTTCTTACTTCTTCCTCCTCAATCATTACCCTATGGCCAACCAGTCACTATCCTCAGTTCTCAAATCTTTTGCCTAATTTTCTTACCAGCTCTGCTAAACCACAGCCTTGGAGTACTCCCACCATCTACCTTTATTTGCTCCTATTCATACGCTATTGAACAAAAGAGGAAAAAAAAGTCACATGAGACCGCCACCTAAGTCCTCCATAAATTCATGCTATCTAAAGCAATGCAAGGGTCAATGTTGAAAAATTATTCATCGATATGTTTTGAAAATAAAAAGCTTTAATAAAGAAAAAAAGAGAGAGAGAGAATATGGCCTAAGGGGTCACAAGGAGCTGGACATGAGTGAAAAGTAGCAACAAAATTGGTCAAGTTTTGTGACAGAATTAAATATACAGCAATCTTTCCATAGATGATTAGAGAGAATGTAATGAGGACAACATTTTAGGAGAGAAGCTTTCTACAAAAAAAAAGAGGGAACGCATACTTTGTGTTTTTTTTTTTTCAATTAACAAGAATTATTTTTTCTCCTCTCACTGGAATAAATAGAAATAGAATACCTTTGTAAAAAATATAAACAAGGAAAATAAATTTTCCACATAAAAAAACCCATAAATTTATGAGAGAAATTGCCATTGGGCATCAAGGCAAGGTTTTTTTCTGAACTAATTACATATTTTAAAGAACTTACACAAAAACAGACATAGCGACTGATTTTATTGATACAGGGCAATTCTAGCTAAAGATATTCCCTCTATCTGTGTAAACCATGATAAAAATGCTGTCTCCCGGAGAGCACACTGATGGGTGTCTGTTGAAGCATCCTTTTGTACATTTTTTAGTGGCATCTGTATGTTTTCTTCAGATGCTGAGCTAGGCTCTGGAGTACAAACACAAAAATGAAACATTTCCTTCAAGGAACTTACCTTCTATCAGGGGACCAGCTCTTAGCAACTGAATTATGCACCTGAATGTTTTGGAAACAGGGAGTGCTTTGGGCTGTGTTGTAAATTGTCTGAAGTCTTCAGCAGAAAGTCCACAGACAGTCCACGCAGTGTTGGTGCTCTATCCCAAGGATGCTTCCTGAGCCCTTCTCTAGTTAAAAAGTTACCTAGGCTCAGAGGATAGAACATCAGCCCTGAAGTCAGGAGGACCTGAGTTCAAATCTGATCTCAGACACTTAACATTCCCTAGCTGTGTGACCCTGGGTAAGTCACTTAACCCCAATTGCCTCAGGGAAAAAGAGAGAGAGAGAGAGACAGAGAGACAGAGAGAGAGGAGTTACCTAAAGCATTTGCAAAGTAAATGACTTGCCCGGCCACCCAACTAGCCCGGGTGCAAGAGGGCTGGCAGCAGACAAGGGAACATGTTGGGAGATAAGGATGAGCTAGCACAGGAAGAGTGGAATTCAATCTATCTTCCAACCTCTGATAAACTGAACACAACCTGTAGGAGTCAGTCTGTGGCCTCCTGGAAAAAGATCACAGCTTCCTAGGGGTCTGAGACCCACTTTGGAGATTACCCCTTAAGCCACCCTCAGAAAGTTGCAGAGCAAGTTTCCATACGTACTGATGGAGACTTTTTTTCACTATGTGTTCCCTATACCAATGAAATAATGTCTGGTTAAGAAAAAAAAATTAATAATTGGAGAGATGAGAGCTCACAACTTTGGCTGTTGGGATGGAACGGGTCTTTCTTTTATAGAAGGAAGCTTTGAGCCAAACCTTAAAGAAAGCAGAGAATCTTAGAGACAGAAGTGCGTTCTGCCCTTGGGGGAGATAACTGGTGCAAGGATAGAGAGGAGGAGGATGGGATGGCAGCCAGCAAGCCAGCTTGGAGGAAGAGGTTATAATAAGCCCGGAATGATAGACTGGAGCAGAATCGTAAAGGATGATAATAGTTGATATTTAAGGTTCACAAAGTGCTTTCCATAAGTTATCTCATTTGATGAGAGACAGACACACAGACAGACAGACAGGGAGAGAGGTGCGGATATTCGGGTCCATATTTTATAATCCATCAGGCACCAGAGGAAGAATCTGCCTCTCCCCCAGGAAGGCACCACCAAGCCAGCTCCCTGCCACCCCCTTTCTCTCTCTCTCCCCCAAGTAATGAAGCTTCCTTCCCTACTCGGCTTCTTCCTCTCGGTTATCTTTAGCACCAACAAGCCCATCTGCAGGGAGTAATTAGTAACACCCGCAGGGGAAAGGATTCCTGCCAGAGGACATGATTATGACTAGAAAACTAAAGATGTTGCAGGGAAAGGTCATGAATAAATTACTCAGGTTAGGGGTGCAGAAGAAAAACTAATAAAAAAAAAGTTCAAAATTTCATCTCCCCGTTAATGGGCATGAGATACAAGTTAATTCCACAGCAGCAGAACTAAAGAAATTAGGGAAGGCTCCCCCTACTAGCATGTATACCCCAGGGGAAAGTGGGGGTGGGGATTATCAGCTGGGAATGAATATGGAAATCCTTGGGTGGGAAAGTGACCCGGCTTAGGTGGGACCGGAGTTCTAAAGGTTTCCTCATTTGTAAAACAGGATAAAGGAATCAAATTAGATAATGTATGTAAAGCACTTTGCAAGCCTTAAAGGCCTAGCTCTCCATAGTCTTTAAAAGCCATATAAATGGCTCCTTAAAAGGCTAGCTAATGGCTTTTTTTCTATCTAGCTATCTAGTTTGGAAAGGTGTTTCCAGGGGTGGATGTGCATTGAACTATCCATATTCTCCCATCAGCTGTATAATTATATATATAAAATGATAAAATATGGTATTTATTTGCATGTATTTGCATATATTTCAGGGGTTAAACCCTGAAATCTATAATGGAGTAATAGTGCAAAAGCTGGATTGTCTCCTTCCCCATCAAACCCAGGACCTCAACTTAGTTTCCAGCTGCCATGGATCTTTCACAAATCTGGGGACGGGTGCCGAGCTGCATGGAGATGGGCACTGGTTAAATTATTTAGTCTTAGGTCTGCCTGGGAAGAGGTTTCAGGATTCCAGAATTGTGAGGATAAATGATGCTCCCTTCTTGCCTGTCTTGCCTGGAGGTTATGGGCGCTCTATTGCATGTGGATCTCATGCTGCATTCTACAGGCTCCTGTGATCAGGTCCCAGGGAGAGGAGCCACCCAAAGGCCTCGGGTGCCATTGAGCCCCTGAGCATCCTGCTCTAGTAAGGGACCACAGCAGGGTTGCCAGTGAACTCCGACTAACTGGAGACTAACTCAGCACATTCCAGAACCCTTAGTAAGTAGGGCAGCGTGTCCAGTTCTAGGGTCTGTGCAGGAGTAAAGTAGAAAATCCTTTGGGATTCCAAATTTTAAAAAATGCTGAGGCCTGTGGTGGGCTGCCAGTCTATTGATCCCTAAGCTGCCTGCAATTTTTCTGAAGGAGAATCCTATTGGCTTTATATCCTCAGCCTTATTTACCTTTGGTTTGTAATTGTTTTTTAATGATTCTGTGATCAATAAGTGATTGTATTTATCTCAGTGTTTAATGCTTGCTGTTTCTCTTCTCAAAACTAACCTTGGCTTTTGGGAGCTCTGCAGTATTGAGAGATTGAGAGCCAAAGGTCAGAAGTAAGTTAAATTTAGCTATGGACCCCAGTGGGCACTTGTTCCTCCTTCTCCCTCTCTTTCTCCCTCTCTCCTTCTCCTACTTTCCCTTCTTCTCTTTCTCCCTCTCTCCTTCTCCTACTTTCCCTTCTTCTCTTTCTTTCCTCTCTCCTTCTCCTACTTTCCCTTCTCTCTCTCTCCTCTCCCTCTTTTTTCCTCCTCCATCACTTTTTGCTCTTTCCCCCTCCCCTTCTTCCCTTTATTATTCCCCTCCTTCCCTGTCTCTCAATTTCTCTCTCCCCCCTTTTCTCTCTCCCTCCCCCTGTCCCCCTCCCACACCATCATAATCCCACTAATTCCCCACCGTACCAGAAAAAGTTTACACCAGGTCAGTGAGACTGTTCTCTGTTCTGTGGCTGCTGTAGTTGGATGCAGATTGCACACACTCATGGTGTGGAACATCAAAGAAGAGAAGAAATGATCGTGGCTCTTTTTCCTCCAGGGAAGCTATAAAGAGCACCCCACACAGGAGGTACTCCCTCCACAGAGCAGGCACACTCTCCGTGCCATTATCCATCATGTCCATGGCAGAATTTACAGAGTCCCCACACACACGTGTCACAGAGCAGAACAGGGTCATCCTGGGAAGACATTTCAGAGATCTGCTCGGATTCTCTTGTACACAAAGAGGCAAATAGGGCAGAGTGGAAAGAACGGTGCATTTAATGACTAAAGAACTGGCTCGGCATCCTGACCGACCCTTCCTAGCAGTTACACTAGGGAACAGGTAGCTTTTCACCTCTGAGGAGTTTCAGTCTTTTTTTCCAGGTAAGGCAAATCACCAGCCTTGGGCTTGTGCAGAAAGTGTTTTACAAGCCTGGAAGTGCTGGAAAGTCTCTAGAATATTATTATTAAGGATTGACTCTGACCTCGGGGCCAGGATTCTCGGTATGAGCGGGTCAGCATGCGCCTGTCACACTGGGTGCATTGCTATCATGTCTGCTCTGTACCTCCATACCCAGCATGGCCAGCTCTCACCTACATATAGGAACGATATTCTTCAGGTGCATTGATCCCAGTGACAATGCATGCCCCCACACCGGGCACAGGCTTCCCAGAAGCTCTATTCAAAGTGAACATTATTGGTACTTTAAAAGGGGAGGGGGGGTAATGAAACCAAAAGATGACTGATTGGGGCCATGTGCGAACCGTCGATCTTGGAAGAGCCCGCTCATAAATTCAGTCCTGGTTTGTGCCGGGAAACAACATTCTGTGCTTAGGGGAGGCAGCTAAGAAGGCTCTGGGAAAGAAGCTACATCATTCTTTGTGCCAAAATCAACTTTGGTCCTTTAGAGGAAGAGATTTAGCTGGGGTAGGGAGCGGGGGAAGACGTAGAGGGAAGTCTGATACCAAGTTAGGGAAGAAGATGTGGCTTGACAGAAGAGATAGAGCAGTGACCATGAAAGCTAATGTTGTTGCTCACTTGTTTTTAGTTATATCGGCTTCTTTGTGACTCTATCTGGAGTATTCTTGGCAAGGATGCTGGAGTGATTTGCCATTTCCTTCTCCAACTCATTTTACAGATAAAGAAACTGAGGCATACAGAGTTAAGGGACTTGCCCAGGGTCACACAGCTAGTAAGTGTCTGAGGCTCTATTTCAAAAGAGATTTCTCCTGTGATTTTCTTGGATGGATAGAAAGTTCTGTGATGCTAGACCTCTCCCTGCCCTTATTAAGATAAAATCAGAATTAAAGACCATCAGGGTAAATGGCAGACCTAGAGTGAGAGCATTGTCTGTAGGAGGTGTCATAGGGGAAGAGCGTGGTCTAAAACAAATCCAAAAGGGTAACTGAAGGCCCTGGGATCAAGCCAGAGTTACCAAAGTAAACAGAGACAGAGGCCTGGACAGAGGTCATGAAACAGAAATCAACACAGCTGCCCGTTGCTGGGAGGCGTGGACCAGGTCAGGAAAACCCCATAGAGGAAGCCAGAAATGACATTAGTACCATGGTTACCCCTACTCCTACTTAGTCAGCCTCCCCATTACTGCTGTGGTGATATCAGCAGATATTACGGGATTGAGATCCGGGAGCGTTCAATTCCTTCATTTTACAGATGAGGTAACTGGGAGCCGGGGGAACCAGCTCAGTCACAGGCACTCTCAGGGGCTGAAGAATAGAAGCTTGTGGGCTAATTTCTCCTTTGGGAAAGGAAAGGGCCAGAATGGGCAGCTTGAGCAGCCACAGTATAGCCCCCAAGTCCTCCACAAGAATATGAGCTCCCGGAGGACAAGGATGATTTTGTGGTTGCAATGTTTTATCTCATCACCTAATGCTGTGATTTGTACTTAGTAGGCATTTAATAATTGCCTGTTGGATGGGATGGAGAACTAGTGACTATGAATTTTACAGATAAAGAAACTGAGGCATACAGAGTTAAAGGACTTGCCCAGGGTCACACAGCTAGTAAGTGTCTGAGGCTCTATTTGAATTCAGGTTTTCCTAACTCCAGGTAAGCACTCCATCCCCTGCAATTCCTAGCTGCCAGTGGCAGCTTCCATCATATTCCAGGAATGTCTCACCCTCCTTACATCCTCATCAGCTGCCTGGTCAGCACAAGGGACAAAGCAGACAGGATAAGGAGGTTCCATTCCTCTTTCCTTCCTTCCTGGCCCTCCACTGCTCATGCTTTATTCAGAGTTTCTCTCCCAAACACTTCGTTTCTGGCAGCTCAGTCCTGCTTCATCAGCAACACTCTAATTAGGTCCAGGGAGAGTTGGTTGTGTTGGGGGAGCTGCCAAAGCCCAGTGGTCAGAAATTTATTCCCCATGCCATCCCCTACTACTCACTAAGTGGGCCCATGTAATTCACCTGCCCTAGAAATGCTTTAACTGAGATTTGCAGATCATTTGGGGACCTTTTCCCCTAGTCCCTTAGGGATGAAGAAGGCAGGCGTGGCTGTAGAGGTGAAGAGGACCAGTTACTAAAGGAGACTGCAAAGTCATATACTCCAGCATTCTCATGATACAATAATAGGTTTCCAGGAGAACACAGGGTCACAAAATATTGGTCTGGAATGGGGCAGTATCTGGAGGCAGACTAAGGATCAAGTAACACTTTAAGCATTTGAAGGGTTTGAGGTGCACTGATCAATAATAATAATTTGGTTTAACATTATAGAATTCCCAAAGAGCTTTCTGTACATACATTATCCCTGGTGGAGAGAGAAAGAAGTAAGCATGTTTCTATAACTGCTTCTATGTGCCAGGCATTGTGTTAAGTGCTTTACAAGTACAATTTCATTTGATCCTCACAATGATGCTGAGATTTAGTTGTTGTTTTTTGCATTTGAGAAAACTGAGGCAGATAGAAGTTTAATGACAAGCTCATATATCTG
>JAJPUD010003415.1:7772-36051 GCA_023553655.1 Myrmecobius fasciatus
GGGGCAGCTTTTTTTAAATTTCAGTGTCCTTCTCGAAGATGAACCTCAATCTTCCCTAGTATGTTTCTATAGTGGGGTTCTTTCTTCTTTGCTGGTTCTTTTTTTTTTTTTTAAATAAGAGGTATTAGTGTTAGTACCTTTAACCCTAGGGTGTGAGGGATGGTGCCTCTAGCTTCACTTTAGCTCTCCCTTCTGATCAGGAACCTCAAATCAAGAGCTCCACTCCCTAGCATGTACCCACAGACAATCCTCCATTCAAGGTATGCTGGTTTCTTCTAGCTCTGGGCCCATCCTTCAGTATAGCTGGGCCTGGCATTTCTAATCAGCTAAGGTTCCCTCAGTTTTCCAAGAATTAGACCCAGATTCCACAGTCTGGAAGGTGAAAGTCTCTGTGGTTCCTGCCCAGGCTCCAGCCACATCTAGTTAGCCCCAAGGATCCTCACTTGATGTTTCTTTTTTTTTAAAGCTTTTTATTTACAGAACATATGAGTAATTTTTCTACATTGACCTTTGCAAAATTTTTTGTTCCAAATTTTTCCCCGCCTTCCCACTCCCATCCCAGATGACAGGAAGTCTAATACATGTTAAATATGTTAAAATATATGATAAATCCAATATATGTATACATATCTATGCAATTATCTTGTTGCACAAGAAAAATCACATCTAGAAAAAAAAAAAAAAACCAGCAACAACAACAACCAAAGAAAGAAAACAAAATGCAAGCATTCACAGAAAGTGTTAAAATGATAGGTTGTGGTCCAAACTCAGTTCCCACAGGCCTCTTCCAGGATGTATATGACTATCTTCATTGCTGAACAACAGGAACTGGTTTGAATCGTCTCATTGTTGAAGAGAGCCATGTCCAACAGAATTGATTATCATATAGTCTTTTTTTTTTAATTAAAGCTTTTTACTTGTATAACATATGTATGGGTAGTTCCTCAGTATTGATCTTTACAAAGCTTTCCATTACAGATTTTACCCCCAGTCCCCTCCCTTCCCCTAGATGGCAGGAAATCCACTACATGTTAATAATGATAAGATACTTGACAAGTTGTTTTGCAAGAAAAATCCTATCTACAAGAAAAAAAATCAGAGAAAGGAAACACAATGTAAGCAAACATCATTAGAGAGCATGAAAATGTTATGTTGTGGTCCACATTTCATATCCCTCTCTCTGGGTGTATATGGCTTTCTTCACTGAACAATTGGAACTGTTTTGAGACATTTCTTTGTTGCAGAGAGCCACGTCCATCAGAATTGATCTTCGTATAGTCTTGTTGCTGTGATCTGCTGGTTGTGCTCGTTTCACTGAGCATCAGTTCATGCAAGTCTCTCCAGGCCTCTCTGAAATCATCCTGCTGGTCGTTTTCTTGCAGAACAATAATATTCCATAATATTCATATACCATAATTTATTCAGCCATTCTCCAAATGATGGGCATCCCTTCAGTTTCCAGTTTCTAGCCACTACAGAAAGGGCTGCCACAAACATTCTTGTACATGTGGGGCCCTTTCCTTCCTCTAAAATCTCTTTGGGATATAAGCCCAATAGAAATACTGCTGGGTCAAAGGGTATGCACAGTTTCATAACTTTTTGAGCATAGCTCCAAATTGCTCTCCAGAATGGTTGGATTCGTTCACAGTTCCACCAACAATGTATTAGAGTCCCAGCTTTCCCACATCCCCTCCCAGCATTCATCTTTATCTTTTCCTGTCATTTTAGCCAATCTGACAGGTGTGTAGTGGTACCTCAGAGTTGTCTTAATTTGCATTTCTTCCCACTTGATGTTTCTATTGAGCTATCCCAGAGGTGTTTGCACTTCACAAAGAATAATCCTGGCCTGGGGCGTTTCTCAGGATCTTCTCCAGTCTTCCAATCTAAGGTTGTATCAGGAGGACTCCTGTTCTGTCCCAAGTCTTATTGATTTTTCAGGAGTCTATGTTAAGCCTGAGGTGTATATGTGTTCTATTTGGGGGGAAGGGGGAGAATCACGAAAGCTTAAAATTTGCCAACCTACTCTGCCATCTTCCCCAAATCCTCTTCTTCAGTCACATTTCTATGACATAACTTGTTCATTCATTCTTCTGGGGGGGGGGTGTCATTCCTTCAGTTTAAAATAAATGTTTTTTATACATCTTATTTAGAGTTTATTTTGCTTAGGACAGATCCTTTTTTTCATTTTCCCTTATTCCTTTTGCTTTTTGTTATCCTGATGGATGAAATGTATTTTTCTATCCAATTCTGTTATTTTTCCCTTTTGAATATGAGAATATACTTTAGTACCTACTTGAATACTGATTAGATAAGATAATTTTCCCCATTTTTCTTCTCCTTCAGTGTATTTTTTTCCCTTCTCTTTCTCTTTTAAAAAATCTTATTTTTAGCATTCATTTAAACAACTTTTTTTGAGTTCCAGATTTTCTCTCTTTCCAGTTCTTTCCCTACTCATTGAGAATGCAAGCAATCTATTATCAATTTATACTTTTTATTTTTTAAGATCATTTTATGGGGTTGTTGATGGGGGGGGGTTACTCTTTGCTCTTCAGAGTTTCTATTCAGTTCTTGAGTTTTCACCAGGAATTCTTGAAAGGCCTCTGTTTCACTGAGTTCATTTTTTTCTGACTATTTTATTCTTGGTTGCAATGTTGTATCTTTTGCCTTCTGAACTATTGTATTCCTTTTTTTATTAAAACTTTTTGTTTTCAAAACATGCATGGATAATTTTTCAACATTGACCCTTACATAGCCTTGTGTTCCCAATTTTCCTCTCCTTCCTCTACCACCTCCCTTCAATGGCAAGCAATTCAATGTATTTAAAATCCAATATATGTAAACATATTTATATAATTATCTTGCTGCGCAAGAAAAAGCAGATCAAAAAGGGAAGAAAATGAATAAGAAAAGAAAATGCAAGTGAAGAAAAACAAAAAGAGTGAAAATGTTATGTTGTGATCCACACTCAGTTCCCATAGGTCTCTCTCTGGGTGGAGATGGCTCTCTTCATCACAAGATCATTGAAACTGGCCTCAATCATCTCTGAAATATTGTATTCCAAGTTCATTCATGAAACTTTTTTTTTAATGTAAAATTTTTTTTCCCAGTTCATTGCATTGATTTGGTTGGTACAAAAACTATGTTGTAATCCATCCTCAGTTCCCACAGTCCTCTCTGTGGGTGTAGATGGCTCTCTCCATCATAGGTCTATTGGAACTGGTCTAAATCATCTCATTTTTGAGAAGTGCCACATCCATCAGAATTGATCATCATATAATCTTGTTGTTGCCATGTATAATGATCTCCTGGCTCTGCTCATTTTACTCAGCATCAGTTTATATAAGTCTCTTCAGGCCTCTCTGAAATCATCCTGCTGGTCGTTTCTTACAAAACAAACAGTATTCCAGAACATTCATATATCATAACTTATTTAGCCATTCTCCAACTGATGGACATCCACTCAGTTTCCAGTTTCTAGCCACTACAAAAAGGGCTGCCACAAACATTTTTGCACGAGGGTCCCTTTCCCTCCTTTAAAATCTTTTTTTTTTTTTTTTTTTTTTTTTTTTTTTTTTGCGATATAAGCCCAGTAGAATCACTGTTGCTTCAGAGGGTACGTAACAGTTTGATAGCCCTTTGTGCATAGTTCCAAATTGCTCTCCAGAATGTTGGATCAGTTCACAACTTCACCAACAATGTATTAATGTCCCAGTTTTATGAAACACTTTAAAACTCTTTTTTTAACTCGTTTCATCTCTTCCAGTAATTCTGGTTGAATTCATGCTCCAGCTTTGTTTTTCTTTGAGCCTTTTTGCCATCAGTCTATGGAGCCATCCATTTCTTGTAGATTTATGTCTTGAGTGTCACCTAATAGGTTTTTACCAAGGGATTTTTTGTTTGCTCATTCTTCCAACATATTTTCTGATTTTGCACTTGATGTTAGAAAAGAGCTTTCTATACATCTGAAGGGAAGATCTGGGCTGGCCTGCTGAATGTTCTTTTTATATTTACATATATATATATATATATATATGGATATGGATATATATAAATAAATATTTTTTATTTTTCAAAATGCATGCAGAGATAGTTTTCAACATTCACCCTTGCAGAACTTTGCATTCCATATTTTTCTCCTTCCCTCCCCACTTATCCCGTCTCCTAAACTTGCTGCACTATTTTTGAAAATATTGAGTACAGCTTAGACTGAGTACCTGCAGTCTTTGTGTTCCCAGAGTGGTCTGATTCAATGTCAAATTTTATCCTTCTGGTCTCAGCTCTGTAAGTTCCGGGCCTGGGTTTGGGTTTAAACAAGACATCTATGAACTTCTTCCTGGTTGAAAGTTCCAGTAGACTGCTAGCAGACCTGGCCACTTCAGCCACATGAAAAGTTTTGCTAGTTCAGAGGGACAGAACTGCAGATTTTAATTTGGTCTTGGAGTCCTGCTGTAGTTATTCTACTTCAGGCTTCATACTAGTTTGAAAGTTGGCTGAGACCCCACTATGCTTCTGGAGTCAGCTAATGCAGCTGCTGCTGACTTGTGAATTTACTCCTTGTTTGGTTCAGTGCCTAGGACCTGTAACTACTCCTTACTCTGCAACATCTCTCACAGATTTAGTTCTGCTCCTTGGTCTTCCTTGGATGTATGAAAAAAAAAAATGGGTAGTAAACAACAGGGCAGCCAGTTTATAGGTATTTCTGCAACCTGTTCAGATTTAGGCCTCACTTTGCTGAATTTGGGACCTTTTCTTCCTTAATAATATTACCTTGCACTTGCATTTTTTTTGTTCAATCATTCTTAAAAAGACTTCATCTACAGTATATACAGATCTTTATCTCTCCCTATTCAGACTTGGGCTAGAAAGATGACTGGTAATTTTTTTTTTTTCCCTTGGATTTCCTATTAATGAGTTTGATGGATTTTCTAGGTCTCTTCAGGGTTGGTTGTACACTTTCCTATTGTTGTCATCTTGTGTTCACTATAGGCTGTTCACAACAAACAATGATGTTTGAATGGTTGGATGGTTGTTACTCTGAAGTGCTCTAGAAGAGCTATTGTGAAGTGATTTTGATTAAATTAATGTTCAATTCAATCTCCCAGGGGGGAAAAATTTTTATTATTTATTTTTTTTGGGGGGGGGCTAAAACAAGTGATTATTTTATTAATTTTTTTTAAATATCAGTGTAACTTTGACTCACAAAGAATCATTGTACTTTGTTTTGGGGTTTTTTATTAATTAAAAAAAATAAGTAGAGAAATACATAGTAATTATAGCTGAAAAAAATTTTACAGCAAGTTTTCCTGATAAATCTAAAATCAATGGAGTCAAATTTTTAGAAACCAAGGGCTGTTTCTCATTTAATAAATGGTTAAGAGATAAGATCAGACAGTTTTGGATGAAGTAATCAGCTATCTATAATCATATGAAAAAAATGTTCTAGATCACTGTGGATCAAGAAAATGAAGATTAGTACATCTCTGAGGAGCTATCTTTCAGATTGATTAGTATGACAAGAGGGTGGTATATAAAGGTGGAAATGTGGGGAAAATTGAGACATTAATACATTGTTGGTAGAGTTATGAACTGATTCAACCATTCTGGAGATCAGTTTGGAACTGTCCAAAGAATTATAAAACCATGCATATACTTTTACCCGGCAATATCACTACTAGATCCGTATCCCAAAGAGATGAAAAACAAAAAGGAAAAGGATCTAGATGTACATAAATCTTTATAGCAACTTTTTTAGTAATGGCAAAAAGTTGGAAATTATGAGGATGCTCATGACTTAGGGAAAGATAAAACAAATTATAGTGTATAATTATGATGGGATGCTATTATGCTATAATAAATGAAGAGCAGCTTTTCAAAAATGTGGTGGTTCAAGGCAATTTAAGTGCAATTAGAATGGAAAATGCCATCCACATCTGGAGAGAGAACTATGGAAACTGAATTGAAGCATAGTATTTTCACCTTTTTGTTGTCATTTGATTGCTTGTTTTTTTTCCTTCTTTTTTGTAGTTTTTTACTTTGTGACTTCATTTTTTTTACACAAGATAAATAAGGAAATATATTTAAAAGAATTGCATAAATTTAACCTATGGTAAGGGAAGGAGGGAGAAAAATTTAACACAAAGTTTTGTAAAAATGAATGTTGAAAACTATCTTTACATGTATTTGGAAAAGTAAAATACTATTTAAAATAAAAAGAAATGAAGAGTAGGATGCTCTCAGAAAAACCTGGGAAGATTTACATGAACTTATGCAAAGTGAAATGAGCAGAACCAGGAGAACATTATACATAGTAAAAGCAACATTGCATGATGAAAAATTGTGAATGACAGCTATTCTCACTAATCCAAGATAGTTTGGAATATCTATCTTATGATGAAAAAATGCTATCTATCTCTAGACCAGTCTGAATGCAGATTGAAACATACTTTTTTAAACTTTATTATTATTATTTATTGTGAATTTTTTCACAACATGACTAATATGGAAATATGTTTTGCTTAATTGCACATGATTAATCTATATGAAATTGCTTGTCTTTTCAGTGAGTGGAGGAGGGCATTTAGGAGGAAGAGAATTTTGAACTCAGAATTTTCAAAAACAAATATGAAAAAAAATTTTTTTACTTGTAATTGGGGGGAAATATTTTTAAAATTTTTTTTAAGTGAAAAAAGCTCCAAATGACAAATGGTGGAAAAATATGAAGGAACTCAATCACAGTTTAGCCAATCTGCAAAGCCTGATGAAAGGCATTTTTGATGCAAGATGAGATCTTTCTTTTTTTTTTTCCTGAGGCAATTGGGGTTAAATAACTTGCCCAGGGTCACACAGCTAGGTAGTGTTAAGTGGCTGAGGCCACATTTGAACTCAGGTCCTCCTGACTTCAGGGCTTGTGCTCTATTTACCGCTGCCCCTTGAGACCTTTCTTCTTTGTCAGTGTTGTTATTCAATACAGTGTGTTCCCTTGTCAAAATTAAAAATTTATTGGCTTAAAAATATATATCTGCAAATTATGAATGAGACCAGTGCCAATGCCAAAAGATGAGTTAGTACCTAAAGGATTGTATTAAAATCAACTGTTCTGGTCCAGTAGTTTATCAAAGAAATTGAAAAAAATTTGGCTCTGGAACCTCTAAGAAAGTAACATTGCAACTCAATTAATGAACTAAAAGTAATTCAACATTCAATAACCATATAACAAACTCCTACTGTGTGCCAACACAACCACTGCTAAGCCCTGGAGATACAAAATAGTCAAGACACAATCTGCTCCTGAAGGTGGTAAGAAGCCACTGGAGTTTATTGAGAAGCAGGGAGTGTATGTGACATGATGTGTTTTAGGAAAATCACTTAAGTGGCTTAATTAAGAATAAAAGGGCTGGGTGGAGTTAGGATGAAACTTTAAGGTGAAAAAGTTGAGAGGAGTGGGAATGAAAAATCGGGTAGTAGGTTTGATTGGGGTTTGGATGATGACTTAAGGGAGTTCAGAGTCACTGAAATGTGAAGGATATAAAGATATGAAAATGTTCATCAATAAGTGGTGAGTGCCACTCTTTTACCCTCAAAGGATAAATGCAGCAAGATATGAGAGGCCTGAAGTCAAAGGGAGAATTACTCTCCTTTGTGTCAGAAATTCCTCACATTTCAGTTGGGAGATTGAACTGGCAGCAGGAGGCAAAAGAAGCTTTGTGCTGGTACAGATGGAAGTAGTTGCTTTAGGACAGATAGAAAATGGCCGGCCTATCCCCAAACAACCTTTCCTTAGGTAATGTCCTGTCCAGAGCAGAAGATGAAAGGCTCAGGGTACAAGCAAGGTACTCAAGGTACAATTCTCCTCCCCTAATGATGATGGCTACACAGAAGACAATAAAGGTAGTATCCTTTTGACTTAAGATTTAATTAGCTGTTGAAATATATTTGATAAAGAATAAAAGAAAGCATAGTCCCTCTCCTCAAGGAAGATAAATGATCAAAGCAGAATTAAAATAAATATAAACAGATAGTTCTAAGCTAAACAAAATGTAGCAAATGAAAAAGCATAAAATGTTCTGTGAAGGAAACAAAATCGCCAAATAATTTGGTACTTGTTACTGGTTTTATAGGCTAACTGACAGACAAGTTGATGATTATAACAGATGACTGATAGTTATGCCATCTTCTTAGCTAGTTGGTTTTATTATAATAAATGATAAATTTACAAAATTTTGTTAAATATAAGATATCTAGAGACAATTATTAAAATATTTATACCTGAGACACAGTAAAAGATGAAGACATATCAACTTAAATCCTTGGTTATATTAAGTAATTAAAATTTATTTTTATGAAATGTTTTTGTTTTATTGAAGTATTCCTTTATCTTTCAGGTAAAGCTGCCACCAATGATGGAAATCATAACTGCTGAACAGCTGATGGAATATTTAGGTTAGTGTTGAACAAAATTGATTATTTGTGTCTCTTTCAAAGGAAAGCATTTAAAAAATTTTTTTTTAAATTAAAGCATTTTATTTTCATAACATATGTATGGGTAGTTCTTCAACATTGACCATTACAAAGCTTTCTGTTACAAATTTCCCCCCCTATTCCCCTCCCCTCCCCTAGATGTCAGGAAGGCCACTACATGTTAATTATATTAAAATATTTGACAAGTCGAATATATGTATACATATTTAAAGGAAAGCATTTTTTTAAAAAATTATTTTGTTATGAGGTTCTTTGGGGAGGGGTGCTATAAAAAGTATAAATTTAAATAATGAAATCAAGTTATTTGGTTTATTTTAAACTACTGTTTTTAGAAATTATTTCCCTACCTTTCTGCCTAAATGTAAGATTATATAGTGACAAAAAGAAAATGTTTTTTAAAATTATATAATGCATATTCATTCTAAAATAATACAAATTAAATACTTACCAGTGAAATTGGGATTTATGATTTTATTTATACATTTACGTATCTTGTCATCAGGCTTTTAAGTGTACAATAAAAAAAAACAACTCTAACATATGGTATTACAGCTTCTCTTCTGGTTAAATGTACTGGACTTGGAGTCCTGTACTATTCATATGCAAGTTTACCACTATAGAATTTTGTCCCTTTGGGCTAATCATTCTACCTCTTTGAGCCTCAATTTCCAAAATTGCAAGTAAATGGGAGTATTAAAAACAGACATTCAATGGATCTGTGATTTCATCTTTGTATCATTCCTGTTGATATACAGTGAAATTTGTCTATGCCTGCCAAGCCTGAGTGACTTTTTTCCATAATCCTCCTATGAATTTGTCTCCAAGTTTCCTCATCTGTAAAATCAGGGGTTTGGATGGTTTCTCTTAAAGGTCTGTCTTGCTTTAAAAATTCTTATTCTAGTATAACTATTACTTCTAACGAGGTAGAGAAATTTTGTTTTATTAAGAGCACCAGTTACTGTTCCACAGGGCAAGGAAGTCAAAAAAAGCCAGTTAAAAACTACTTTTTTTATATCTTTAAGGAGAAATAAATTGTTCAACAATGTGTGTTTTAGATTGACTGGGCAGTATAGCATAGTGAAAAGAGATTAGAGGACACAAAAGTTAAGATCCTACTTCCAATACTTAAAATTGATTAGTGTGTGATCATGGGCAAGTCCTTTACCCTTTTTCACCACCAGTTTTCCCATATATAAAATCAGAATGATACATAGATTATTTTTTTTAAAAAGGTTAATATGAGGATCAACTGAGATAAATGGGTCTTGGTTTAAAACACTATGTAAATGTCAAATTTATTTATGAGAATTAAATTTTGATTTTTCTGATAATAGTCACATTTCTAGATTAAATTAAAGTTACACTCCTGTAATTTATATGGAATTTTTTTTTAAAGACTAGTTAATGTTATGCTAGAAATTCATGTCTATGTATTATTTCTCCTCAAATATGTCATTAGATATTTTCTTATTATTTTTGGGATTGGTAGGGACGATGTTAGTTTTAAAACTCCATGGAGCAAAGTAGTCTCTTAACTTCAAATCTCCAGATACAAATAGAAAGCATTTATTCGGTCTTTGCAAGGAGAGGTCCAAATACATCAACTGGACAGGCCAGCATGGTGTGTGGTCCATGGAGGAAATAGGGAATGGATTATATAGCAAAAAAAAGACGTGGGCACAACCCCCCTTCCTGTTGATTTTTAAATTCATTGGATGGATTGAAAAGGAAGTAACCATTTACTAGTGGTCAACAATGCTGTCTACTTCCTGTGGAAGTAAGATTAGAGTAAGGAAGAGATTTGGGATAAGAAGGTCAATTAGTAAACTATTGAAATAATTTGTGTGGGAGGTCTGAACTAGTATAGTAGGTGTATGAGTTGGAAAGAAAACATATTAAGAGAGCTTTTCAAAGTTAAATTGTCAAGATTTGACAATGTAGAATCAGGCAATTTGTGGTGACACCAAGGTTGGAAACCTAGGTGACTAGAAGGATGATTTTTCCAAATAGGAAAATTTGGAAGAAGGCTATTGAGGAGAACGTGATGAATATGAGGTTCCCAGATCCAGTCAGTAACCATGTCTACATGTTCTTTAGATATGTCTTTGCAGGTGATGGAATTTAGAACTAGAAGGGACCTTGGAGATAATTTGATTCAGTTTCTTCATTTTATTGTCAAATTAATCTTCTCCAAACATCCATTTCATTATATTATATTCTTCTATTCAGAAGGCTGTAAGTATTCCCTTTTGTCATTGGATCAACTTTAGAATCCCTCTTGTGTGGAACGGATGCTAGAATCCCTTAAGCTAATTAACTAATTGGACATCTTCAGATACAAAGAGAAAATATTTATTTAGTCCCTACTGGGAGAGTCCAAGCACACCTGGGAGACATTTCAGCTTCCAACATGTGCTTGACCTGAAAAGCTGGAAATGATAAAGCTAATTAAATAGAAAAGACCCAAGTCTTTTCATTGCTGGACTAAAAAGGAAGTAACCATTATTGACCAGTGTTTACCATGATAAAGCTAATTAAATAGAAAAGACCCAAGTCTTTTCATTGGATGGACTAAAAAGGAAGTAACTATTATTGACCAGTGTTTACCAATGTTGTCTCCTTCCTGTGGGTCGCATCACTTCCTGAAGCTTAGACCTAGATTTTGACCTTTCTTGCCTCAGAGACCTCTAGGCCTTGATTTATGTGACTTCCTGCCTTGCAGACCTCTGGGAATAGGCCCACATGCTTGGGCCTAAGGTCTGACCCACTTCATTTCATAGACTTTTTGAGAAAACTTCATCTAAGTCTCATTAACTATTATGTGTATAAGTTTTAAAGTCATTATAGACAGAATTTTGTAATCTGACCCAACCTCCTTTAACTTAGTGTTCTGCTTTCTGACATGAACTTTCTGCTCAGTTGTAATAGCCTTCCACATACCATCTTTCCTGTCACCTCTGGTTTTACCCATGACATTGCCTTACTTTCTACCACCCTTTCTATCCTCACTTAAGGAAGTAGCATTTCTCTCCTTCTGCCTAGATTTTTAGCTATTCAGACCTATTTCAGCTTCTCTCTATTCCCTGAAACTTTTGTGGAAGATTATGGGCTTCAGAGCTATTTTCTTTCAATAGTTCCTCTGGAATTTCACTGATAATGCATTATACTGTCTTATTCTTTGTTTTTAATTGTTTATTATCTTAACATTTAAATTCTAGTCACTAGCTTAGTTGTAATATTTTATTATATTTCAACCTTTTTTTTTTAATGCTGTAGAAAAAAAGTTTATTTTTTTTCTCTTGAGAAAGGGTGCCCAATCTCTAACACAAAAGCGTGGTTTTAGAGAGGAGCATACACCCAGGTAAAGGACATTCCTTTTTTTATTCCCCAACTAAGCTTCCTTCCCCAACCCCCTGGCTCCTTTCCCCATTGGCTGGGGTTTCTAAAGCACAGTATCTTAAAAAAAAAAAAAAGAGTTAAGAAAGCCTGAAGCTATTAAATGCTTAACAGAGTAAGGTGTTTTCCATTCAATCCAGTCCCTGTCCCTAAGGAGCTTCCAGTCTAGAGGGGGAAGATAACTTGGAAAGTTAGGGGCAAAAACCAGATTGTTTTCAAATCTTAGGCCATCACCCCTGATCAAAAAGCCAAGTTCCTGCACCTAGGGAACTTACATTCTTATATTCTTTTGAATGAGGTAACCTGCATCTCCCACTCCCACTCCCCACAGCCCTGTGGATTTCAATTTTCTTGTTTCATTTCTCCAATTTAATTTTTATACTATGGAAAACAAATAAATCCATTTCTCATAATTCTCCCCCCTCCCTTTTTTTTTTAAATTTGGTTTCCACATCCTTTTCTAACTCCTCAAATTTGGCTAATACTTTTTATATCCCACTTCATAAAAGTCTATTAACTTCTACACAGATCTCCTTATACAGGATGGATAATTAAGCCCTAAATTCTCTGCTAATTCTTCTGACAGTGTCCTCCTTTTCCTGCTAATAACCTGTCTGATGTCATTCTATTTTCCCATGCCATTTTGCTGGTGGCATCTAACTGCTCTATTATTCCTTTCACTGCCATTCTGGTGTAACTTATCCAATATTTATCCATCATAATAGTGTGTAGGACAAAGTGCTAGATCCCCCCTTACCCAAATTGACTACTCAGAAGCATCTCTGGATACAAACAGAAAGCATTTATTCGGTCTTTGCAAGGAGATGTCCAAATACATCAACTGGACAGGCCAGCGTGGTGTGTGGTCCATGGAGGAAGTAGGAAATGGATTATATAGCAAAAAAAGACTTGGGCACAACCCCCCCTTCCTGTTGATTTTTAAATTCATTGGATGGATTGAAAAGGAAGTAACCATTTACTAGTGGTCAACAATGCTGTCTACTTCCTGTGGATCATGTAACTAGCTGAGGCCTAGGATTTGACCTTTTCTGCTATCACCTGAGAATAGAAATCAGGTGATTTCTTGAAACTTAGGCCTAAGGTCTGATGTACTCCATCCCATTGTACTTTTTGAAAAATCTGCACCTAGTCCCATTCATGCCCTCTTCTATATTTCATACCTTTTGAGATTTCTCACACCAATCCTGATATATATCTTCCACTAGGCCTTGAGGCCTGTCCCTCTTTTCAGTATCAACTATAACCCATCTTCTACCATTCAGAATCAATGCTCACACATCATTGGAAGCTTTCAGGAACCAGAGGCCCTGCTTTCACCAACTCTCACCATTTGTTTTGGATCTAGCAAAACTACAGCATTTTCAAAGCCTGGTGGCCTCCAGACCATTATCCCATCACTCCCATTTTAAACAGTCCAGAACCAAATTCATCAGGGACAAAGGTCTCATCTTCTGGAGCTTCTTCGGGTTGATAAGGGATGTAGCCCTGCTCAGTGGGGTCCAGACTGAGGAGGGGAGACAGGTGACTTGTATGTGGCATCAGCAGCATCCAGGGAGTGCTGAATGTCAGAATCCGGTATCGGGCGATTTCAGGTTGAACAAGTAGTTAGAATTTCATGGCTTGAAGTCTGGAAAAAACAACTCTTACAACTCGATTAAAAATGCAAGGACCATAAATGGGGGGGGGGAAGAATAAACAAAAATGGAGTTAGTATAGAGGTTATTAGGGAACTCCATCCCCAGGAAGACTGGGCAGGGAGATGCTTGTCATGAATGTCTGTCATCCAGACAGTTTTTCCTAGAATAAATACCAAAGAACATTTCCCTTAAATTCTTGTTTTTGTTTCCTCAAAGGAGTTAGGGGCAATGGGTGGAACAATGTGGCCTTAACTGAGTATGGTCTCCTTTAGCAAAAACTGGAGCCTTTTCAGTCTTACAAGGGAAGGCTTTTACCCAATTAGTATAGGTGTTAACAAAAGCCAAAAGCAGTTTGAAGCCCCTGCCAGAGATCATTTGTGCAAAATCCATCTGCTAATCCTCCCCTAAGTATGTACCCTGCGAGAGGGGGTATTAACAGCCTTTTCAGAATTTATTTGCTTGGAAACTATATGAGAGTGTGTAGAGTCAGGACTTAAAGGTACCCTGGTCAGTGGCAAACAGACAGCAGCATGGGCAGCTGAAACTGCAAGCTTGTTTCCCTTAGCCTGAAATAAGTTCCCCTTCTGTTGTCCTTTACAAAACATAACAGATCTCTCTAAGTCCAGGTACAGCCTGTAGTAATTGTTCCCCTGGATACTTAATGGAGAAATGTTTGGCTGCCAAAATACATAAATAAATCCCCTTTCTTTCCATATAACCCCCGTGAGCACGTAAAACATAAAAAGCATATTTGGAGTCCATATATTCACTCTCATTCCTTTCCCCAATTCTAAAGCCCTGATATATGTGAAAATGCTCTTAACCCGGTAGAGAGTTAGAATTTCCAATGATTGGCCCAAGATGAGCTTAGGGTCTTCCTCACTTAGAAAGACTATAGTAGCTACTGCTCTGAAGTGGGAGGGTCACCCCAAAGACAACAAGTTTCTTTGAGAAATATTCGAGGAGGAGCAGCTAGGTAGTGCAGTGGATAGAGCACCAGCCCTGAAGTCAGGAAGACCTGAGTTCAAATCTGGTCTCAGACACAACACTTCCGAGCTGGGTGACCTTGGGCAAGTCACTTAACCCCAATTGCCTCAGCAAAAAAAATAAAAAAGAGAGAGAGAGAGAAATATGCAAGGAGTCTGGGATCAAGTCCCAGGGATTGAGTTAAGACCCTTAGGCCCTGGCCTCATGTTTCATCAACATATAGTGTAAAAGGGCTAAAGCTGAGGCAAGAGATTAGTTTAGCTTTCAAGGTCTTAAAAAGCCTTGGCCTAAACAGGGCCTTGAATCATAGAGGGGCATGGCAATAACCAAAATTAGATATCCAAATTCTACCAAATCCAGCCATGCTCAGGAAAGTATGCAACTGTTTCTTAGAGAAAGGTTCAGGGAGTGATAAGATTGCTACCTTTATGAGCAGAAGGGAGGTAGGAGTTAATTCATGGCCCAAATACTTAACAGGCTGATAGGCAAAGTGGGCCTTCAGACAAAGAAACTTTACCTCCAGGAAGCCATGAAGTTAAGGGTTTTTATGGTTGCAGCAGAGAAGCCTCTAGGACTGAGCTGCAGAGCAAGATATCATCTACATACTTGTATTGTGCTCATGGCTTCTACTGACTACTTGATGTGATTATAGAAATTTGCTATAAGAGGAAAAAGCAGAGACATGATTACAATAGCATTAAAACTGCCCCTTTGGGGCCTCAGACATGGTAGAATAAAGCATTCTTATCTCTGTTTGACAACTAATCATGCAGTAACAATTTCACCTCAGCCAAACTTCAAATAGATTCTTATATAAAGAAACACAACTGGGAAACTGAAACTGGGATCCTTCTTGACTCCCACCTTGAGCAGAGGTCAGGGTTGTTCTCCCAACCTTGTCCAGATAAGACATCTACCTACAACAGTTCAGGAAGCCATCCCTGTGAATAACTTATGGCATTTTCATCAACTGGTGGGTTACTGTCATAATAATTCATCAGACAATCATTTCCAAATTCAAAACTCAAAACAGTATTAGTTACAGTCCCAAGAGATTTCATCTCAATAGCAAATTTCACCAATTAGAGGCTTCAGGTTTCTTTCTCTTTCTCTGTGTGTGTGTGTGTGTGTGTGTGTATACAGCTTACAAACCATTGTGCATAACCTGTCACATGTGCCTGTAAGACAGTCAAAACTAGTGCAGGGATATCAGGTTTAAAAATCTGCGCTAGGTACTTCAAGAAAGCTGTAAATCATATTTGTTATCATATTCATTAAACAAGGAGACCATCATATACTTAAATGTTAAATTTTGCTAAAGACAGATGAAGATCCTGATAGAAAATCATTTTTAGAGAACTTGCAGTTTTAACAAACCTCTTAAAAGTTTCTTGCATTGCTAGGCAGTGGAATCTTTGATACAGCATCAAAAATGACTTTGTTTTCACCTTCCCAAGCCAATGGATCATGCAAATAACCAGTATATGGTTTTCAACCCTAAAATTTTTTTTTTTTTTTTTTGCTTTTTGCTAAGGCAATTGGTGTTAAGTGATTTGCCCAGGGTCACACAGCTAGGAAGTGTCTGAGACCAGATTTGAACTCAGGTCCTCCTGACTTCAGGGCGGGTACTCTATCCACTGCGCCATCTAACTGCCCCTCAATCCTAAATTTTAAATTAACTACCAAAAATCCCAATCAAAAACTTCCAGAAACCTAAAGGTGAAGAGATTGGAACTCTATACCTAGAACCATGCCTTTTCCAAACCCAGAAAGTTCACAAAGCAGGAGAATGGACCCTAGAGCAGGGGCTGAAGTCTATTTCCCCTGCCTATCCAACCCCACCTTAGAGTCCCCTAGGCAAGCAAGGAGAAGCTACAGATAAGAGATCAGTTCAGCTCCATGGTCCCATTTTTTGGGAAGATAGCAGTCTGAAATCCAATTCATATCAAATTCTGAGATCTACCCTCTGCAGAGGAGCAGTCTTACTCTGCCATGCCCCACCAGAAATCCCAGTCGTGTCCCTAGGGCCAAATTCTTCCTATAAAATCTACCCATGGGGCACCCCATAGCTACTGCTCTCCCCTAGGTCAGCCCACCTGGACATTTTGCCTCATGGTGTCTTTCCAACCCCACTTCTCCTCCTTATAGCTAATTCTTTTAGGATGCTAAGTTTCTGTCAGGATTTAGCCTGTCAACTAAAGGCATGCGCCAACTCATGGGATGTTTCCTTTCTCCTGGCAAATGGTAAGTTCTACTAAAGAACTTGCCCTTTCTTTCCATCATTAATTATTAAAAACCCTTTCTATGTTCTCCCACTCTATTTCATATTTACCATTCCTGGTATCTATTCTGTCCCTCCATTTTTGGATCCTAGAACCACACACCTTTTGGTATCAGTCAAAACATCCTGTTCTCTGTCTGATTGTCTGTCTCTCTCATGCCATCTCTCTCTTTCTCTAACAATCTATCACATCAATAATCCTTAACAACATGAGGTTTCAATATTGTGACAATAACTTCTACTTAAGTAGCAATTTTACAGTTTTCATAAGTGATAGTCAAATAAACATAACATAGAACTTAATGTAAGTCCACCTTGGGGTGTGGCCATGGCAGAAACAGGGAATGGATTATATAGCAAAGAAAATAGACACAACCCCCTTTCCTGCTGATTTTTAAATTCTTTGGATGGATTGAAAAGGAAGTAACAGTTGTCTACTTTCTGTGGGTCACATGACTTCCTGGACCTTAGGCCTAGAACTGCCCTACAGTCTGGGAAATAGGGATCATGTGACTTCCTGAAACATAGGCTTAAGGTCTGACCTACTCCATCCCATAACCCTTCTGAGAAATTTGCACCTGGTCGCATTCAATAGGAGTGACCCAAATCATAGATTTCTAGTTTTGAATTCATCAGTAACTATCCTTGACTTTCTTCTTCGAATGTCAGGATAAAAGGAATAACCAACTGGATCAGTGCACAGTGCACTCAGTAAGCAGTCACAGCAGGATAAAGAATGCTGTCTCCACAGTAACATCCAAGATTGAGGTATGCTTATTCCTGAGCAATTGCCACAGTTTCCAGTCTCAGGTACATGCCACTATAGTACCAGTGATGTGATCTATGATGTGAGGTTTGTCACCAAATGATGGTAGGCACCAAAAGTTGAGGTTCGGTCTTGTGAAGAATTCACAGTGACCATTCTTTTTGACAAAAGATAGATTTTTTTTTTTTTAAGAGAATAGGTTACAGACAAAATGAAAGGGATACAGTAGACACCAGGAACAGTAAAGATGAAATAGAGTGGGAGAGCATATGAAAGACAAATTCCTCAGTGGAACTCAATTACCCAGTAGAAAGGGAGCACCCCATGAAGTTGGGACATGCCCTTAGCTGGCAGACTAGATCCTGGAAGGAACTTAGCATCCTGAAGGAGAAGTGGAGTTGAGATGGAGGTAAAGGAGATACCATGTGGCATGGGGGGGAGGTAAGGAGGAAGACACCACAAAGCAGTCTGTGGGCTGACCCAAAGGAAGGTAACAGCTATGGGATGGTCCACAAGTAGGTTTTATCAGGAAGATTTAACCTCGGGAATGACTGGGATTTCTACAGAGTGTGGGTCTCAGGAGTTTGTCATAACTTGGATTTCAGACTAGACCACCTTCCCAAAGGGTGGGTCCATAAAACTAAACTCATCTTTATCAGAGCCTGCTTGCCTTAGGGATCAATTTTCATCAATTCTTCCCCTAAGCAAACCTAACATTGAAGACCTCATCACCTAGATTTTGGAATCTTTCATCCTGCCATGAGAGGCAGACTGATCCCCAGAAGTAAGGGGCTAATAACCTGGTTTATACTTTCACAGAAGGGTAAAGTGGAACAATGCATTGAGGTACCATTGAATATTCAAAAGAGATTGAGGTGGGTAACAGAGGGGGAAAAAATCACAAAGGAAAATGACCTCTGTGTACAAAAAATGCAATCCAATATAGCTTAATCATGTGCAGTTCTTCTAAATGTATTTCTATATTCGCCATGCTGTGCAAATAAAATCAGAACAAAAGGGAAAAAAACCATGAGAGAAGAAAAAAAAAAACAAGCAAACAATAACAACAAAAGATGAAAATTCTATGCTTTGATCTACCTTCATCACTTTCTGGATGCAGGTGGCACTTCTCACCTCAAGTCTATTTGTATTGCCTTGAATTACCTCATTGTTGAAAAGAACCAAATCCATCAGACTTGATTATCACATACTTGTTGCTGTGTACAATGTTCTCTTGTTTCTGCTCACTTCACTTAGCATCAGTTCATGTAAGTCTTTTCAGGCTTTTCTGAAGTTAGCCTGCTGATTGTTTCTTATAAAACAGTAATGTTCTATTATGTTCATATACCATAACTTATTCAGCCATTTGCCAACTGATGGGCATTCACTCAATTTCTAAGAACTGTTATTATTTTTTTTTTTAATCAAACTCAACTTTTTTTTTTTTTTTTGGCTGAGGCAATTAGAGTTAAGTGACAGCCAGGGTCACATAGCTAGGAAGTATTAAATGTCTGAGACCACATTTGAAGTCAGGTCTTCCTGACTTCAGGGCTGGTGCTCTCAAACTCAACTTTTTAAAACAAAATACTATAATACATATATTATGTATGTTTATACATGTGTGTATGTGTAAATATGTATTTTGTACACACACACACACGCATATATATATATATATATATAGGATCTAATAGAGGGATAACAAGACAAAATGGTCATAATCATGATTATTTGTGAACTAAATTCACCAATAATAGAAATCAGCAGAATAAATTAGAAAACTTCATGATTTGCTGTGCAGCCCAAAAAAATATTGCTTCAAAAATCAGTGATTTCAGATTAAAGTCAAAGGCCACAGTAAAAAAATGTCATTTCGTGATGTGTGGCAATAACTATACATATATTCAATTTAAGTATTCTAACATAATTATCCTGTAGTGGATATCCTGCCATCTAGGGGAAGGGTGGGGAGTGGGGGGGGGAATTTGTAACAGAAAGCTTTGTAAGAGTTAATGTTTAGGAATTACCCATACATATGTTTTGCAAATAAAAAGTATTAATTAAAAAAAAAGTCATTTCGGCTGAATTAAAAAACAACAGCTAGTAGCTTTATCATGAATTCAGGTAAGGCAGTAGATATCATTTATGGATAAACATTATAAATCATAGATTTAGAATTGAGACTAAAAGTCATTAGTCAAAGCCTCTTTATGGCATATAGGTCTAATGAATTGTCCAATGTTAAAGAGATAGTTGAAACAGTAGGATAAAATAAGATACACTGAATATTTAGCAGAAATATTTAGCAGTATGACAGTGCTTATTTATTTCATTGTAGACATAATATCATAGAATAGCTATAATCTTCAGAAATGAAGATTGTAACTTAACTATGCTTTTTTTTCCCTTTTTTTTTTGTCCTGTGCAATTAATTGGTGCCTTTCCATAAATCCTTTATAGCCAGCAGAATAGAAGTCTTTTTTTGGACCTTTTAATATTTCATGAATATCAATGCAGTTCTTGAGCTGTATATCACTTATCCTCCTCATTTAATGATTTACCTATCATGATTTCTGGTCATATATATCCCTTATGTCTTTAATGACCCGTCATAATTTTTGGTGGTTCTAGCCTATGTCTACCATATGTCTTTTCATTGCCCTTTCAGTCCCTTTCAGTTTTGATTTTTCTGAGATTGTAGTGACATTGATTTATAGTCATGTACTCTCTGGAAAATATTACTATTAAAAAGCCATGTTTACAGAGCATGGAACTATACACTTTCCAAAATGTGATCTAATCTGTTCTTTTACTGTCCTATTCTGACCCCTGCTTGTTTTCTTACCTATTGACTGTTAATATAGTCCATCAGTACATATATCTTTACAATTCTCAGTTATTAGAGTAATTAATACAACTCATTTGCCTCAAATTAAACAAAGTTAAAGATACGCACTTTTAAAATTTTATACAGAACACAGTGTAACTCTTCTCAAAAATCATAATACAAGTAACATTTTGACAACTTGTATCTGACTGAAATAGTTTATTATTATATTTTGTTAAATTTATTTAAAATGCCATTTTAAAATTTAAAGTAATTGACTTTAAGAACTGTACTCCCTAAAGCTCAAAAACTTGAAAATATATGCTTGTTTTTAAGTTTACATTGAACATAATTTTATTGTTTCTTTTTATAGGAGATTACATCCTTGATGCAAAACCAAAAGAAATTTCAGAAATTCAACGTCTAAACTATGAGCAGGTAATAAAGAAGAATATTTGTTACAAAAGAAATCATTTAATATAGTTTAATGTAAATCTAGTGTCCCTTGATATATACAATACTGTATTTTTGAAAATTTATAAACTTAACTCAAATGTTACTTTCTCATTCACATTTTTAAAATAGAAAATGCTGCTTGGGCAAAAAAATAATCAGGTGTGCAGTCTTTAGGAAGTGGGAATGATTGAGTGTATTCTGCTTCTTCGAGTCCCACTAGTTGCTCACTATACCATTATTACATAAAGGAGTATTACAAGGAAACAATCTGTTTCTTAATCTTCTCTTCTTCACAGTTGATACCTGCCTTTATGGCAGAAATAAGAAAGAGATTAGAACTATGTGACTCTGGACAAATCACTTTCTCTCTGCTGTATTAATTTCTGTTTCTATAAAATGGGAATAATTATAATAATTAACCTCATGGAGTTGTCAGGATCAAATGAGAAAATTCATTTAGAGCACTTTATAACTAGCATAGTGCTATGTAAATATTAGTTGTTATTTGAAAAAAAGAAGTAATGAGTCTAATAAAAAGGGGACAGAGAACAAATACAGGGGAAGGTACAAAAGCATAAATTAGAGAGAAATGCACATTTAACATTATGAATATAAATGATATGAACACAACCATAAAATGGAAGAGGATAGCAGAAGGAAATGGAAAATAGAATCCAACACTATAGTGATTATAAAAATAAATACACTTAAATACACATAAAGATTTATACAGTTGGAATTAAAAGAATTGAAGAAAAAAAAAGACTTTTCCTGTAGTTGAATTTAGAAAATCAGGAATAGAAATCATCAAACAAAATAGTAAATAATAAATTTGATTAAATGAGATAAGGAAACTACATTGTGTTTAAAGATACCATAGACCATGGATGAATTTCAGTACTTAGCTCAATGTATAAATTGACATAAAATTTAAATACTTAAATGAAAAATTATTTAACCTATATAGAGAAAAACAGAAAAACTCTAATAGCTTTTCTATTAGAATCAAAATGGGAATTTTTAAAAAAAAGTTTCATGTAGATTTCCAAAAATTATTCATTTGAAATAGAAAGAAATATACATATTTTTCTACTACATATGGCATCTTTACAAAAATTAGCCATGTACAAGATTAGAAACCTATGTTTTTTGAGTCAAATCTACACTATCACCTGTTTTTTTTGTACAGTCTACAAATGAAAAATTGTTTTTGCATTTTTAAATAAAGTGTCATCCCTTGTATCAAAGCATAAAAACCTCACAGACAAATATGGTAAAGCTATAATTAATATTTAACATATCCTTTTCTTGCCAAAGTGCAAAAAAAAAAAATTGTATTCAGTAAAGGGCCATTGAAGGTAACTAAACAATGTTTTGAAATTAAATAACTTAATCATGAAAAATTGATGGATCAATAAATAAATTATAAAATGACAGATACTTTCATTTTATTATTATTAATTAAAGCTTTTTATTTGCAAAACATATGTATGGGTTTTTCAACATTGACCCTTGCAAAGCTTTCTGTTACAAATTTTTCCCCCCTAGTCCCCACCCCTCCCCTAGATGGCAAGAAGTTTACTACATGTTAATTATGTTAAAATACCTGACAAATCGAATATGTGTTTACATATTTTTAGTTATCTTGCTATGCAAGGAAAGTTGGATCTACAAGAAAAAAAAAATCTGAAAAGGGAAACATAATGCAAGCAAACATCAATGGAGAGCATGAAAATGTTATGTTGTCTACATTTCATATCCCTCTCTCTGGGTGTATATGGCTTTCTTCACTGAACAATTAGAACTAGTTTGAAACATTTCATTGTTGAAGAGAACCGTGAATGACAGATACTTTCACTAAAGATAATGATAACAAAAAAGAAAGAAAGATGACATTAGTAAAAACGTGACAAAATTTGGGGCATGTAGCCAAAGTAGTCTTTATTTACATCTCTAAACAACTTAATTGGCAATGGAGAAAATGAACAGATCAATGAATTTGGCATTAATAGCCTTTTTTCAAAATAGAAAATAAATCAGTTTAATAGCCCTGATTAACTAGAATTAAGTAGAATTGTGAAAATCAAGCAAATGATAAATCATATTGAAAGCAAGAAGACAATTATATCAATAAAACTGGCAGATTAAAAAAACAAAATAAATAGTTAGCTAATTTGGTGTTTTAAAAGGACAATCAAATTACTAGTATTCAAAAATGAAAAGGGAGAATTCACAACAAATGAAGAAAATATCTTTTGACAAGTACAATACTCATTTCTCTTAAAAATACTGAAAAAAATCTAAGGAATGAACTAAACCTTGCTTAGTATATTAATTAGCATTAAATGAAATCTTCAGCATTTTTGTGTATTATAAATAAAATGCATTAGGAAGAAACAGAAAATAAAATTCCATTCAAAATAACTCTGAAATATTTATAAAATACTTGGAATCAACTTAACAAGATATAAAAAGAAATATTTAAATACAACTATAAATCACTTTTTATGGTAATAGTGATATACCTATATATCTGGAGAATTGTTAATTACCCATCATAGTAAGCAAAGTTATAATAAAAATGACAATATTAAGTAAATTAATATAGCAACACATTAATTTTTTTAGTGCCATACTAGTCAAATTACCAAAGGATTTATGGAGCAATAAAAGGTCAAGTTCTCAAAGGAAATAATGGGGAAAAATGGGAAGAAAGTAATCTAACAATACCAAATCTCAAACTGTATTACAAAGAGATAATCATCAAAAATATTTTTTCTGATGAAAAAATGTAGAAGTTGAACAGTGATATATTATATAGAAAATATAGCAAAGTTTTAAGTAGCTTATTATTTGATAAACCCCTAAAACTCTAACTATTAGGGGTAAGGACTCACCACTGTTTCAGAATTAGCTGGGAAAACTGTGTAAGCATCTGACAGAAATTAGGTTTGCAGGAGAACATTGTACACAGCAGCAGCAAGATTATACAATAATCAATTCTGACAGACATGACTCTTTTTAATAGCGAGGTGATTCAGGCAGCTCTAATGGACTTGTGATGGAGAGAGCCATCTGCATCCAGAAAGAGGACAATGGGGACTGAATGTAAATCACAGCATAGTACTTTCACTTTTTTTGTTGTTTGCTTGCATTTTATTTTCTTTCACATTTTTTTTTTCCTTTTTGATCTGATTTTTCTTGTGCAGCATGATAATTGTGAAAATATTCATAGAAGAATTGCACATGTTTAACTTGCCATGTAGGGGAGGACCTACGGAGAAGGAAGGGAAAAACATTTGGAACACAAGGTTTTGCAAGGGTAAATGGTGAAAATTATGCATATATTTTGAAAATAAAAATATTTAATTAAAAAAAAAAGAAATTAGGTTTGGACCAGCACCTCATACAACAGTAATGCATATATTTTGAAAATAAAAATCTTTAATTTAAAAAAAAAAAAAGAAATTAGGTTTGGACCAACACCTCATACAATGTACTAACTTAAGCTCCAAATGGATAGTAGATATAAAAGGTTCCATATTATAAGCCAATTAGAGAAATAAAAAAGAAAGTATCTATTTGTAGGTAGATAATTTATGACTAATTGGGGAATAACAAGGATCACAAAAAAATAAAATGGGCAATTTTTGATTACATGAAATTGAAAATATTTTTGCACAAATAAGCCAATATGAGTAAGATTAGAAGGGAAACTCTTAATTAGGAGACAAATCTTTGCAGCAATTTTTTCTACTGAAGGTCATATTTTCAAGACATATAATAAATTAATTCATATTTATTAGAATAAAGAATAATTTTCTTTTTTCTTTTTTTTGCTGAGGCAATTGGAGTTAAGTGACTTGCCCAGGGTCACACAGCTATTGATAGAAAATTTATTGATAGATAAAGAATATAGACAAGTAGCTTTCTTTTAAAAACAAATTTTAATAGAATTTTATTTTTCAAAATACTTGTAAAGACAGTTTTCAACATTCACCACTGCAAAATTTATATTCCATAATTTTCCACTTCTGCCTTATCCCCAAGACAGAAAGCAATTCGATATAGATTAAAGATGTGCAATTCTTCTAAACATATTTCCATATTCATCATGCTCTGCAAGAAAAATCAGATCAAAAGAGGAAAAATGAGAAAGAAAAAAACAAGCAAAGAAACAACCACCACCAAAAAAAAAAAAAAAAGTGAAAATACTATGCTTTGATCCACATTTAGTCTCTATATTTTTCTCTCTGGATGCAGATGGCTCTTTCCATCCCAAGTCTATTGGAATTGCCTGAACAATTAGTTTTCTAAGGAAGATACCTAAGCTATCACTAACCATATGAAAAAAAAATTTTTCCTGAATCACATAATTAGAAAAATACAAATTAAAATGGCTCAAAAGCAATTTCATATAGTCAGATTAACAAAATTGGTAAAAAGGAAAAACCACCAATAGTAGAGAAACTGTGGGAAAACAGACATTGATACATTATTGGGGGAACTAAAAATTGGTCCAGTGATTCTGGAGAGCAATTTGGAATTATAAATCGTGTATGTTTTTTGACCCAGTAATGCCATTTACTAAACTCATAAGAGAGAAATGAAATAAAGAAATTAAAGAAGAAATGTCTCACATGTACAAAGATATTTACAACCATCATTTTATAACCAAAAGAATGTTGTATAAAATAACAAGCAGGATTGTTTTAAGAATGACTTTGAACGAGTTAGTTCTTTTGTCTATTATAAATGCCTAAAGTAACTACAAAAAAAGACATATGAAAAAAGACTTTTGCATACAGAGAAGAAACTGATAAATAGAATTATGTAAAGAATATTTTTACACACACAGTCCTCTGTTTGTGTCTAATAGCCATTTTTAGGGCAGAGAGAATGGAGGGAAAGGAAGGAAAAAAGAAATTTACATGACAGTTTTGTTGTATATTTGAAAGGAATAGCAAGTTGTGCATTTACACATGAGATTTGCAATCTCTTATGCAATCATATTTTTTAAAAATTGTTTTATGTTGTAGAAATGCTTGTTTTATTCCATCAATTAAAAATAAAATAAAATTTTAAAATATTTATAGTAGGTTTTTTTTTATTATATCAAAGAACTGGAAATGATATGTCCATCATTTAGGAAGTGGCTGAACAAATTATAGGATAGGAATATAATGAAAGGTTATTGTGTTATAAGAAATGATAAAAGATCAAGTTTTAGAGATGCCTAGGATGCTTTGTATAAACTTATGCAACATAGCCAGAACAAGATATACTTTAACTTTAATACTATAAAAGAGTTTTGAAAGACTTATCTACCACAATTCCAGAGGACCAGTGACAAAGAAATCTAGCCATTTCCTGAGAGTTGATGGATTAATATGCTAGTTACATACAAAAAGATACAAACTTTTTTTGTATATAAACCAGTCTGTTGTTTGATTAGGCTTATCTGTTTAAAGGGTTTTGATTTCCTCTTTTTAGAGTGGAAGAGAAGAAAGAAAAGTTGACATTTGAAAAATGTGAAATTTAAAGATAAAATATTCAAGGATAATTCTGAAGTTGTTAATGTGGATGACCAGAACAATGTTTGTATCCTCTATAAAAATAGGCAATTTAAGGGGCAGCTAGTTGGTGTAGTGGATAAAGCACTGCTCTGACGTCAGGAAGATTTGAGTTCAAATTTAATCTCACTTAACACTGCCTACCTGTGTGACCCTGGCCAAGTCACTTAACTCCATTGCCTTAGCAAAAAAAAGATGAGAAATAGGCAATTCAGAATAAAGTTGGAACTTCTAGGAAAGATAATGAGTCTGTTTTGCACACATTTAGTTTCAGATTAACCAAGCATGTGGGATAGTCAGGTGATGATGTTTGTAAGGAAGGTGGCAATATGAAATTAAAATGGGGGGTGGGGAGGCTGAGGACCAAATTTGCATACTTAGGAGTATCTGCTTGGGATGATTGAATACATTAGAGCTGGTAAGACCATAGAGAGACAAAGAATTGAATTATATATACCCCTGAAATATAGAGATTAAAATTTTTTATATTTTTGTGAAAAGTTCATTGACTCCTAAATTATCTCTCTAGACTTTCTTTCTTAATTCATCACTTTTGCTTATAAATTTATCAAGCCTTTTTCCAATTGAGCTGTCCTTTAATCTCACTTTGTTGTTTGCTTTGTTTTTGCTTTTTAATATTCTAGTGAAGTACCTCTTTCATTGAATCTTTATTTTCTTTTCACAAATAACTACCATGCTGTTTGAATTTCTTCATAATTGTGCCAAATCCTTCTCTTTGTTTAACTGATGCTAATTCTTCCTTAATTTCTTTAATTTTTTTTTTCAAATCCAGGTTCATATGTTTTTTGTTAGACCACTTTTAATTTTAATTCATTATTCTTTTCATTTTGTTTTTGTTTTTATTTTTCATGTATCTTTAACTCTTAATGTTTGTTCATTGCAGGTAGAGGTCTTTTTTTTTTTAAATTCATTTCTTTTGTTTCTTTTGTTTTTTTTTTTTAATTCATTTCCTTTCCTTTTCCTTTTCTGAGACCTTATTCTTATTTGAAGTTCTTTGGTTACCCTTTTCCGTGTGTTTTGGAGCAGAGCAGAATTTGTTTGTCTTCCTATGGAGAACTTGGTGAGTCTAAGCTCTCTTATGACTTCACACAATGCTATCTTGCAGGAAACTGATTTTTTTAAGTTATAAAATTTATTTTTTAAAACTATAGCTACATTATATTTGAGATTATATATTCAGGTAAAAATGTGATCCTTAAGCTTTCTTGAATCTTAATATCATCAGATATCAAGAGTTGGAAGATACCTTAGAAGTCATCTGTTCAGTACAACCTGTACTTGAGCAAAGATGTCATCTACAACATAGGGGTCAAACATGTAGCTCATGGCTGAATGCAGCCCATAATATTTCCTAATACAGCCAAACTAGATTAAATTATAATTAGGAAATATTTAACTAAGTAAATAAAAGTACAACAAAACAGATGTTAATATTTGATTTTCTAAGTCAGTATGTGTCCATAGGAATCCTTAGTTTAGTGGTTCCCCCTTAATTTATTTGAACACCACTATTATAACAATATTCTGATGAGCAGTCATAGTCTCTGTTTGAAGACTTCCACTAAGGGGGATCATATTGCCATTCAAACAAATCTAATTGTTGGGATGCTTTATCTACATAGAATTTAAATCAGCTACTTTGCAACTTTAACCAGTTTTTCATAACTTCCCTCTCAAAATAAGTATAGCTCCTCTTCAACATGTAGTGTCTCCTTCCTTCTCCTCTCCCTTCCTCATCTCTTTTTTTCTCCTCTATACTTCCCCTTCTCCCTTCTTATTTCTTTCTCTCTTTTCCCACCTCTCTCCCTTCCTTCCTTCCTCCCTCCCTCCCTCCCT
>JAJPUD010003415.1:41051-102263 GCA_023553655.1 Myrmecobius fasciatus
CTCCCTCCCTCCTTTCCTCCCTCCCTCCCTCCCTCCCTTCCTTCCTCTCTCCTGTCTCCCTTCCTTCTTTCCATATCAATAGTCATGCTTTTCTCCCACCTCTTCAACAAAAAATAATAAGCAGAAACAAAGAAAAACAAAACTCTAACAACAGATGAAATAAATTCTTTCATTGACCATGGCCAAAAATATGTCCACTTCTGCAAATTGTCTACCACTTCTCTGTCAGATGAGTACCATGCTTTATCATCAGTTTTCTGGAATTAATGATTCATCATTTCATTGAATACAATTTTTTAAAAAATAAATTTTTATTTTCAAAATACATGCAAAGATAGTTTTCAACATTCACGCTTGCAAAACCTTGTTTCATATTTTTCCCTCCCTTCCCCCTACCTCCTCCCCTAGACAACAAGTAATCCAAATATGTTAAATATGTGCAGTTCTTCTATATTTATTCCCACAATTATCATGGTGCACAAGAAAAATCAGATCAAAAGGGAAAAAAAATGAGGAAGAAAGCAAAAAGCAAGCAAACAACAACAAAAAAAAAGGTGAAAATACTATGTTGTGATCCATATGCAGTCCCACGGTCCTCTCTCTAGGTGCAGATGGCTCTCTCCATCACAAGTCTGTTGGAATTGGACTGAATCAACTCATTGTTGAAAAGAGCCATGTCCATTAGACTTGATGATTGCATAATTTTGTCATTGATATAGACAATGTTCTCTTGGTTCTATTAATTTCATTTAGTATCAGTTGAACATAATTATTAAGTATTACAAAGTTCTTTTTCTTTACAATTCTTTACAATACAAACAATAAAAATTGTTTTCATGGTTTTGTTCATTTCATTTGATCTCAATTTACTTCATATCTTCCTGGGCTTCTTTGTCAAACAGTCCTTTTCATCATTCTTATAGCACAATAATATACAATTACGTTATCATACTAGAACTTGTTACTTAACCATTTGTAAGTGCACGTTCTCTCTCTCTCTCTTTTTTTTTTTTTTTGCTGAGGCAATTGGGGTTAAGTGATTTGCCTGGAATTACATAGCTAGGAAGTATTAAGTGTCTGAGCTAAGATTTGAACTCCTCCTGCCTTCAGGGCTGGTATTCTATCTACTGTGCCCTGCCACGTAACTGCCCCATTTGTAAGCTTTTATCATTTGAAAGCACTATATCATTTGTAAGCTCTCTTATTTTCTACTTTTTTTTTGCTAGAAAAAAAGAATGTTAAAAACATTCTTTTCTTTTCTTTTGATCTCTTTGTAAAATAAGCCTAATAGTAGTATTGCTTCACACTATCAAAAAATATATACAATCTAGCTAATTTTTAGACATAGTTCCAAATTATTTTCTAGAATATTTGGATCAATTCAAAGTTCCACCAAAGACTGTGTTCATGTGACTTCCCTCAGTATCTTTTTTGGTCCTGATTCTTTTATGTCTTATGCCATCCATGTTACTGAGAACATTTGTAAATAGTACAATTGAGGACAGATCCTTTCAATGCTCCATCTCCCTCCAAATAGAGATGAATCCATTAATATTGAGTTTTTGGAAATAGTCATGCAACAAATTCTAAATCTCCCTAAACTATGTTGTCATCTGTCTCTGTGTGTCTTATATATAAGGATAATATCAGAGACTTTTGTCAGCAACTTTGCTCAAACCTAGATATAATTAGCATTTCATTGATATGACAACTAAATAATTGTCCAAAAAAAGGAAATTAGGTTTGCATGGCATGATTTATTCCTAATAAGGCCTTGTTGGCTTACTAAATAGCATTTCCCTTTTAAAATCTTTACAAACCATCCTATAGTTGACAATCCACATGCATATAGCATTTTATTGTTTAAAAAATATATTCATTTTTATGGAATATTGTTGTTCCATAAGAAACAATAAACAGGATGATTTCAGAAAGTCCTGGAGAGACTTAGAAGAACTGATGCTAAGTGAAATGAGCAGAACCAGGAGTACATTGTACACAGCAACAACAAGATTATACAATGATCATTTTTGATGGATATGACTTTTCAGTAGCGAGGTGATTCAGGCCAGTTACAATGGTCTTGTGACAGAGAGAGCCATCTGTACACAGAGAGAGGACTGTGGGGACTGCATGTGAATCCCAACAGTATTTTCACATTTTTGTTGTTGTTTGCTTGCATTTTGTTTTCTTTCTCATTATTTTTCCTTTTTGATCTGATTTTCCTTGTGCAGCATGATAAATGTGGGAATATATATATATATATCTATATATATAGATATAGATATATATATATATATATATGAGAATTACACATGTTTGATATATATTGGGTTACTTGCTGTCTAGGGGAGGGGATAGAAGGAAGAGAGGGAGAAAATTTGGAATACAAGGTTTTGCAAGGGTGAATGTTGAAAACTATCTGTGCATGTGATTTGGAAGTAAAAAGCTTTATAAAAAACATGTTCATTTAATATTAAATACATTCTAGAATTTTGCCAGGAATAGAGGCTTTTTTTTTTCCTTAGAGTTTTCAGTGTTTTTTTTTTTTTTTTTTTTTTTTTTTTTTTTTTGCTTTTTGGAAATTGAGATAATTGCCATTTCCCAATCCTGTAATACCTGACTCCTTCTACATGGTCTTTCAAAGATCCCTAAGTTTTAAAAATTTTTTGTGGCTTAAAATCAAATCTTCTGGTTTCTTTCTCCTTTCATATTCCACCTCCACTAATTACTTTGACACGTCAGTTGGCAAAGTCATATCCCAGGTACATGGAGATCAGGTATTAAAAAGAAATAACTCCATCATACAAATATAATTTGGAAAGTTATGTTTTATTATTATTTTGACATTGTATATAGTTACAGTACCTAAAAAATGTACTAAAGAATGGTTTCTTTGTTGAATTGTTAGAAATACTAATTTGTTGAATGCACAATAGCAAATTATAGCAGATCTAAAATGGCAGGTAATACACAAAAGCCAATGTTATAATGTTAATTATTAACACAAGTTTCTGCCTGAATATTCATCTAAAATGTATTAATAATATTAAAAAGATGCTCAGTAATCTTGTAATGAACCCAAGTTGATTGAGGAAAATAGGAATACAGTTTATAATTTGATCAAATTAAGGAAACGAGTACCTTTTAGGACAAAAATTACACAGGTATCAATTGAAATGTGATTGGCAAGGTATGAGCATAACTTACCCTTTTATTATTCAGGATAATAAGGAAAAGTACAAGTATATATATTCAGGACCCTTGATACTTGACATCATATAGCTTATGTATTAGAGAAGGTAAATTAGGTCAGTAACTATAGATAATTAAAAACATTTACCAATACACCCTCCAAATATTTCATTTTTATTGAGTTCAATACTAGTTGAATACTACTATTAGAAGCAGAGTAAGTTGTCATATAGTACTTTCAAATTTATTAGCAGCAATGTAGAGGTGATCAAAATATTCTCCAATTGATAAATGGTCAAAGGATATGAACAGATAATTTTCAAATGATGAAATTAAAACTATTTCTAGTCATATGAAAAGGTGCTCCAAATCACTACTGCTCAGAGAAATGCAAATTAAGACATCTCTGAGATACCATTACACACCTGTCAGATTGGCTAAAATGACAGGAAAAGATAATGACGAATGTTAGAGGGGCTGTGGGAAAACTGGGACACTGATACATTGTTGGTGGAACTGTGAATGGATCCAACCATTCTGGAGAGCAATTTGGAACTATGCTCAAAAATTTATCAAACTGTGCATACCTTTTGACCTGGCAGTGTTTCTATTGGGCCTGTATCCCAAAGAGATCTTAAAGGAAGGAAAGGGACCCACATGTGCAAGAATGTTTGAGGCAGCCCTTTTTGTAGTGGCTAGAAACTGGAAACTGAATGGATGCCCATCAATTGGAGAGTAGCTGAGTAAATTATGGTATCTGAATGTTATGGAATATTATTGCTCTGTAAGAAATGACCAGCAGGATGAATTCAGAGAGGCCTGGAGGGACTTGCATGAACTGATGCTGAGTGAAATGAGCAGAACCAGGAGATCGTTATACATGGCAACAACAAGACTATATATGATGATTAATTCTTTTTTTTTTATTAAAGCTTTTTATTTGTATAACATATGTATAGGTAGTTCCCCAGCATTGATCTTTACAAAGCTCTCCATTACAAATTTTACCCCCAGTCCCTTACCCTGTGGTGGAAGTCCACTACATGTCAGTAATAATGAAATACTTGACAAGTTGTGCATGAAAAATCCTATCTACAAAAAAAAAAAAAAGAATCAGAGAAAGGCAACACAATGCAAGCAAACATCAACAGAGATCATGAAAATGTTACGTTGTGGTCCATATTTCATATCCCTCTCTCTGGGTGTATATGGTTTTCTTCAGTGAACAATTGGAAGTGGTTTGAGACAATTCTTTGTTGCAGAGAGCCATGTCCATATGATGATTAATTCTGAAGGACATGGCTCTCTTCAACAATGAAATGTTAACTTCCTGCCATGTAGGAGAGGGGTGGGGACTGGGGGGGGGAATTTGTAACGGAAAGTTTTGTAAGGGTCAATGCTGAAGAATTACCCATACATATGTTTTGCTTAATTAAAAAAAGAAGGGGAAAAAAAAAACATTGATTATACCTGTACTTTTTTTTTGCATGTTTAATCTAATTTGTTATTTATTGCTTTTTTCTTTTAAAGCAAGTAGTATATCTACTAATGTGCATCAGGAGGGTTATAACACAAAAATTGAGAAGTACTTTTAGCTCTGTTAGCTTCTGTTTAGTCCCTTATTGGAATTTGGTTTTCCACATTATGAGGAGGATTGACAAATTGGGGAGAAACATGCCTAGAATGATATAAATTAGGGGAATATGGAAAAAAAATTACATGTCAAAGGGGCAGCTAGGTGGTGCAGTGGATAGAACACCAGCCCTGAAGTCAAGAGGACCTGAATTCAAATTTGGTCTCAAACACTTAACACTTCCTAGCTGTGTGACTCTGGGCAAGTCACTTAACCGCAATTGCCTCAGCAAAAAAACCAAAAACTAAAAAATAGTTACATGTCAGATTTATGTATAGGAGAAAAATTCATAACTAAACAAAAGGTAGGAAGGTACATGGGAGGTAAAGTGGATACCTTTGATTACATGCAGTTTAAAAGTTTTTGCAAACAAGTAAAAACCATACTGCTAGAATTAAAACAAACAAACAAAAAAAAAAAAACAGGAAAGGGGGGAGGGAAATTTTGCCACAAGTTTCTCTGATAAAAGCTCTCATTTCTCAACTATATAAAGAACTGAACCAATATTAAAAGAATAAGAACCTTTCCCCAGTTGATGCTTAATCAAAGATATGAATAGGGAGTTTTAGGAGAAAGGAAAGAAAGGTATCAAGTCATATGGAAAAATACTCTAAATTATTAGTATTTAGAGAAATTAAGATAATATCTCATACCTATTGGAGTGGCTAATAGGACTGAAAAAATGACGTGCTGTGGAAGATTTGGGAAAATAGGTACATTAGTGTACTATTGATGAAGTTGTGAAGTAGTCTAGCATTCTGGAAAATAATTTGAAACTATGAACAAAGGACTATAAATATGTGTATAACTGTTTGATCCAGCAGTATCACTTCTAGATCTGCATACCAAAGGAAAAAAATTTTTTGTATAAGAACAATTATACAGTATTTGTGGTGGCAAATAATTGGAAACTGAGGGAATGCTCATCAATTGGAGAATGGTCAAATAAGTTATGATATATGGATGTGATGGAATACCCTTGTGCTTTAAGAAAAAATGAAGGGAATGGTTTCAGAAAAAAAATTTTTTTTTTTTTTTTATCGCTCAATACTCTAAATGAAGGTTTCTTAACTTTTTTCAAGGAAGTCATAGCCCTCTGTTACAGTCTTGTGAAGTCTATGGACCCCTTCAGCATAATGATTTTTTTATTTATACTCATAATTACAGGAAGTGCTAAATTTCAATTAAGATTTAGTAAAAATAAAATAATTTCTTTTTCTCATTCAAGTTCATGGATCCTAAAAAAAAAAATCTATGGTTAGTGGACATAGATAAGAGTTTCTGCTCTGTGTAGAAGTGAAGGAGTTCTGTACAAGAAATTCTTTAAAAACTAATGCTTAGGGGCAGCTAGGTGGCACAGTGGATAGAGCACCAGCCCTGAAGTCAGGAGGACCTGAATTCAAATGTGGTCGACAGCCAAGTGGTGTCTGTGCATGTGCACAGTAGTAATTCTGAGGCTACTTTTATAGGCTGCAAATCTCATTCCTTATCATGATACTTAGCAATTAGGATACGGGTTGGGACTATAAATGCTAAGATCCCTGCTAACTTTGTAGCCTTTCAAACTTAAAATCCTTTTTTTACTTTGGAGCTTTCTAAGAGAGAGGAGAGGCTAGAAAGGCAAGATGAGAATGAAAGGCTAAAAAGAGACTTGTTTGCTTAGAGCACTTTTGTTAAATGCTCTGAGGGTTCATTAAATGCTTTTAATTGAAGAATTTAAAGCACCAAAAGAAGAGCATGCCCATTGTCCTTCCATTTCAAATGTTTGTTCTCCTGCCTTAGATTCTACTTGGTAATTATAGGATTATGGAGCAGCAGTTCGGAACAGCAGATTTTGCTGTTTAGAGCTTATGTGTGTATACTTGTGTGTGTGTATGTGTGCTTCATTGTTTTCTGTCTCCTTACCTTTACTGGAAGTTGGGTTAGTCAATAAAGTATTTTAGTATGGGATTATTGAGTGTCTGGGAAGAAAACTTCAAATTCTTTTCCTTCTCTAGTGCAAATATCAATGAAATAACTATTTCTGTGTCCCAAATTTTGTTGATAAGAATTTAAAGATTTTTTAGGATAATCCAGTTATTTTAAAAAAATACTTTTTGAATGGAGATCTCAGCAAAATATTTGAACATATATTGGAAATGTTGGTAGAAATAATAGATAAGTGCTTAAATCAGGCAAGTGTTTAATTTGCAAGTATGCTAGATAGATCCTTTGAAATACACAGTCTTAACTTTAAGCAACTGTTAGGCTTTTGGTTTCATGTGTCTTTTCTTTTACTTTCAGAATATGAGTGATGCTATGGCAATTCTGCACAAACTACAGACAGGTCTGGATGTAAATGTGAAATTTACTGGTGTCCGAACATTTGAATATACACCTGAGTGCATTGTGTTTGATCTTCTTGATATTCCATTGTACCATGGATGGTTAGTGGACCCTCAGGTAAGCAGAACAATCTAAAATGTAATCAGAAGTTTGATAATGGCAAAAAACATACCTACCTATGTAGGATTAGAGAATAGTGAGCTATAAGGCAAAGAATGGTTTTTCATCTCAAAGAGATGGTGATAAAGAGGATATGTTTATTCCAGGATGGGAGAGAGTAAGAAAGTTTGTTTTGGTAGTAACATAGAATATATGAGAAGGCTTTAAATGACAGATTAAGGAGCTTATATTATATTTTATTAGATTGTAGGGATGGGAGGGGATGTGGAACTAGAGGAATTATGTGTGCAATAAATTAACAAGTGTTTATGTTAGCTGCAAAGGGTATGGTCTTCTGATGGCTATGTCCATCAGAATTGATCATCATATAGTCTTGTTGTTGCCGTGTATAATGATCTCCTGATTCTGCTGATTTCACTCAGCCTCAGTTCATGCAAGTCTCTCCAGGCCTCTCTGAAATCATCCTGCTGGTCGTTTCTTACAGAATAATATTCCATGACATTCATATATCATAATTTATTCAGCCATTCTCCAATTGATGGACATCCATTCAGTTTCCAGTTTCTAGCCACTACAAAAAGGGCTGCCACAAACATTCTTGCACATGTGGGTCCCTTTTGGGATATAAGCCCAATAGAAACACTTCTGGGTCAAAGGGTATGCACAGTTTGATAACCATAACTTTGATAATGGTTCCAAATTGCTCTCCAGAATGGTTGGTTCCGTTCACAGTTCCACCAACAATGTGTCAGTGTCCCAGTTTTCCCACATCCCCTCCAACATTCGTCATTATCTTTTCCTGTCATTTTAGCCAATCTGACAGGTATGTAGTGGTATCTCCGAGTTGTCTTAATTTGCATTTCTCTGATCAGTAGTGATTTGGAGCACTTTTTCATATGACTAGAAATGGTTTTAATTTCATCATCTGAAAATTGTCTGTTCATATCCTTTGACCATTTATCAATTGGAGAGTGGGTAAGCTCAGCTTTGTAAAAATTGACATTAAGTGGAATCTGAAATCTTTGTGCCAAAACAATGACTGTTACTTGAGTTGAATAGGATTTGGCAGGAATATTAAGAAGTCTTTTTAGTAAGAGATAAGTTTGAGGAGTTTTTATCTTTCCTCAAAAAAAAATATTAAAGCTTTCATCTGCTTTGCAGATTTCATTCCTTGTCAGCTTGAAAGATCTACTCCTACCTCGTCTTTCTTTTTCTAACATGAAATACTTAAAGAATCTTCAGTTTCTTCCTCTTTACTGACTCTATCTTCACATGGCTTCCATCTGGAAAAAAAAATCTGTTTAATCTTCATGTCTCTTTTCCTTGCCTAACTTCTCCAACCAGCAGTCTCTCTTCATTAGTTTCATTTCCTCAGCACACTTTCTTCCTTTAAATCTATCTGCTTCTATTTCTGCCATTCTCATTAAAGTATAATGGGAAGTAATAGAAGCCAGAGAGCATCTAGAATAGAGGTCTGGGGAATGTTCAGCCCATAGGCCGTATAAGACCTATGAAATTATTTGGTCTGAACCTGTCAAAGGAACTGCAAGTGCTGATAAGCTGAAAGCTAGTACAACAACCTTCCACTGCTTGAGTTTATTTAACTTGACAATTTTTAATGGCCCACAAATGATATTGTAAAAATCCACATGGCTCTTGGCAGAAAAAAGGTTCCTCACTCCTGATCTAGAGGAAGACATCCAGCATGATGAAAGACTTCAAATCTATGGCATATTAGAATTAGTTTAAAAAAAAAACCTGGAAGAGTTTTTCTAGAGAAAAGAAGACCCAAGCAAAAAAATCATAGCCATCTTCAAGTATTTGCTAGGCTGTCACATGGAAAAAGGATTAAAATGATACCATTTGGCACTATTATTTTTTCTCCTAAACACTTTGTCATCTCTAGATTTTCATATTACTGCTCTTGCTTAGGTACATAAAACTGCACCATTCCACTGGTGGTCTGTCATACCTAGAATGTCCTTCCTCTTTGTCTTTGCCTCTGAACATCCATAGGTTCTTCAAGACTCAGTCTAAATCCTCCCTTCTGCAACAAATATTTCTTCATCTACATTAATGCCAGTGCTTTCCCTTTTGCCTACCTAATTTTGTTGCCTAGTTTTACTGTTTTCATTTCTAGTTTTGAGGGTGGGAGTGAGGAGGCAGTCAGGGTTAAGTGCTACTTAAACGCTTTTAAGTTCTGATGCTGAATTTGAACTTGGGTCCTCCTGATTCCAGAGCTAGTATTCTATTCACTGCACCAGCCACCTGTCCCCCACCACTTATTTTTTTCAGTCTTTTTTTCTGATCTTCTTTCAGGTTATAGCCATATATCATGGATGATGTCCATCCTGGCCATTCCCTTCTTCCTCTTTCTTCCTCTGTACTATCTTGCTCGGTGATCCTCACTCATCAGCTCCCATGATTTCAGTTATCGTATTTATACAGGTAGTTCCTAAGTCTGTATATGTAGCCCTAGTCTCTGTTCTGAACTATATTTCCATATTTTGGATTTCTCAAACTAGGTATTCTATATGCATTTAAAATTTAAAATTTTGTAAACAAATCTCATTATCTTTCCCTCCAAATCTTCCACTCTCAGAAACTTTCCTATTATTGTCTAGAACATCACCATTTTCTTGGTCACTCTTTTTTTTTTTTTTTTTTTACACTCTGTGTTACTATTTCTGCCATAGTCAAGTGAATTGTTATATGCCATATAGCCTCCCTTCTAGAAAATAAAATGAAGGATTAGAAAGGTAACATCTCCATTCTCCAGTTTATTAGCAAGAATGGACTGATCATTAGGAGAGGGGTGGAAAACAGTACCAGAGGAGAATCTGTGTGAAGGCAAGGAAGAAAATGAAGTTGATAGGATACTGGCAAACTAGATCTGTATCAGGAAGTTGGAATGTGGAAGAATGTGACGTAGAAAAGGAAGATGGGTCAATGAATACTTAAAGCTGAATCATAATTTTGAGATTTTTCCTAATGAGGAGGAGGAAGATTTTCCTCCAGCAAGGATGATATAGATCTGCAGATACTATTAGATGAGAAAACATCTCATGGAATGTTCAGAAAAAGAAATAATTAGCTGTGTATAGTGACCACCTGCTGAATCCTAATAACAATAAAAGCATCTATTATTTTCCAGAGTATATATAAAGGACATGATTAAAGCTTCCCAATATTTATAAAAACAGAAGGGGAATTCACATGAGCCTAAATTATATTGCCAGAAGAAATCCAGAAAGCCTTGCTAAATAAAGATGGAAATCTTATGAAAGAAATTGAAGACCTTAAACACACATTAGTTAATCACTGATCATTATCAAAATCAAGAACTTTTTGACAAGAAAAGCATCTATGTATGTATTTATTTGCTCATTTATTTATTTATTTTGCTGAGGCAATTAGGGTTAAGTGATTTGCCCAGGGTCACAAAGCTAGGATGTGTATTAAGTGTCAGAGGCTGAATTTGAACTCAGGTCCTCCTGATTTCAGGGCCAGTGCTCTATGCACTGTGCCATCTAGCTGCCCCTAAGAAAAGCATTTTTGATAAATCAACAGATGTTAGGAAGAGAATGTCTTTTAAAAAACATGCATGCACTTGCATATGCACACACATACATATATTTGTTTTGTTTTGTTTTTTTGTTTTGTTTTGTTTTTTTGCTGAGGCAATTGGGGTTAAATGACTTGCCCAGGGTCACACAGCTAGGGAGTGTCTGAGACCAGATTTGAACTCAGGTCCTCCTGACTTCAGGGCTGGTGCTCTAACCACTGCGCCACCTAGCTGCCCCATATATATATATTTTTAAAGAGAAAATGGTGTCTAAGAACAGTCTTTGGATTTCTGGAGCATAGTATAAGATATAGAAATAACAAGGCCATATATATATATAATATATACACATACATACATATATATGTATTTTTATAAAGAAATAAGAGGGGGAGGGAACAGAATAAAGGGGGTTATAAGAATGGTTTGTATATGGGATAGAGTGGATAGATTAATGGCAGTAGAATAAAGAAGGAAGGAAAAGATGGAAGGAGAAGACAAAGAGGCAGCTAGATGGAGTAGTAGATAGAACACTGGCTCTGGAAGCAGGAGAAGATAAAGGTTAAAAGGGATCCTTGATGAAATTAAAACTATTTGTAGTCATATGAAAAGTTGCTCCAAATCACTATTGATCAGAGAAATGCAAATTAAGACAACTCTGAGGTACCACTACACACCTGTCAGATTGGCTAAAATGACAGGAAAAGATAATGACAAATGTTGGAGGGGATGTGGGAAAGCTGGGACACTGATACATTGTTGGTGGAAATGTGAACGGATCCAGCCGTTCTGGAGAGCAATTTGGAACTATGCTCAAAAAGTCATCAAACTGTGCATACCCTTTGACCCAGCAGTGTTTCTATTGGGCTTATATCCCAAAGAGATCTTAGAGGAGGGAAAGGGACCCTCATGTGCAAGAATGTTTGTGGCAGCCCTTTTTGTAGTGGCTAGAAACTGGAAACTGAATGGATGCCCATCAATTGGAGACTGGCTGAATAAATTATGATATATGAATGTCATGGAATATTATTGTTCTGCAAGAAACGACCAGCAGGACGATTTCAGAGAGGCCTGGAGAGACTTGCATGAACTGATGCTGAGTGAAATGAGCAGAACTAGGAGATCATTATACACGGCAACAACAATACTATATGACGATCAATTCTGATGGACATGGCTCCCTTCAACAATGAAATGTTTCAAATCAGTTCCAATTGTTCAGTGAAGAAAGCCATATACACCCAGAGAGAGGGATGTGAAATATGGACCACAACATAACATTTTCATGCTCTCGATATTTGCTTGCATTGTGTTTCCTTTATCTGATTTTTCTTTCTTGTAGATACGATTTTTCTTGCACAACAATAAGTGTGGAAATATTTATACATATATTCAATTTGTCAAGTATTTTAACATAATTAACATATAGTGGATATCCTGCCATCTAGGGGAGGGGTGGGGAGTAGGGGGAGAAAATTTGTAACAGAAGGCTTTGTAAGGGTTAATGTTGAAGAATTACCCATACATATGTTTTGCAAATAAAATAAATAAATAAATTTAAAGGAAAAAAAAAAGAAAGAAGGGATCCTTGAAGGAGAGGTAAGTTAAATAATACCTAGGCTAGGTATAGGTAGAAGTAAAGCAGAGGAGTCAGCACAAATAGGAAACACACTTAAACATAATAACAATCAGGAGTACAACTAGATAGTGTGAGGTTGTCATATTTCTAGGTATAGAAGATTGAGTTGATGGATTTAGAAAACTGCTAAGACTTGGATTTATGAAGAAAGATGTTATCTACCTTGAGAGAAACAGGACAAACAAGTGTAATATAGCCTTATATAGGTGTATATGAATATGTTTATGTGCATGATTATAGACTGACATATATGTATATATGTGTATATATTTTATGAGTGATATATAAATATATAAATAAAAAATTAATTGTAGCCTTTGGGGGGGGGAGAAAGGGAAAAAAATAAAGTAAAAAGTGCACAACAAAGAAGAAAAGAAAATCTACATGGAAACAAAGATAAGGTGCGCAGCTCTGAACACAATGTACAGCATTAATTTTTTTTTCAAATTTTTTTTTATTAAAGCTTTTTGTTTGCATAACATATGTATGGGTAGTTCTTCAACATTGACCTTTACAAAGCTTTCCCTTACAAATTTTCCCCCTAGTCCCCTCCCCTAGATGACAGGAAGTCCACTACATGTTAATTATATTAAAATACTTGACAAGTCGAATATATGTATACATATTGACATACTTATCTTGCTGTACAAGAAAAATCGTATCTACAAGAAAATAAAATCTGATAAAGGAAACACAATGCAAGCAAACATCGATAGAGAGCATGCAAATATTATGTTGTGGTCCACATTTCACATCCCTCTCTCTGGGTGTATATGGCTTTCTTCACTGAACAATTAGAACTGGTTTGAAACATTTCATTGTTGAAGAGAGCCATGTTCATCAGAATTGATCACCATGTAATACTGTTGTTGCCGTGTATAATGATCTCCTGGTTCTTCTCACTTCGCTCAGCATCAGCTCATGCAAGTCTCTCCAGGCCTCTCTGAAATCGTCCTGCTGGTCATTTCTTACAGAACAATAATATTCCATAATATTCACATACCATAATTTACTCAGCCATTCTCCAATTGATGGGCATCCACTCAGTTTTCAGTTTCTAGCCACTACAAAAAGGGCTGCCGCAAACATCCTTGCACATGTGGGTCCCTTTGCTTCCTTTATGATTTCTTTGAGATATAAGCCCAGTAGAAACGCTGCTGGGTCAAAGAGTATGCACAGTTTGATAAATTTTTGAGCATAGTTTCAAATTACAACATTAATTATATAGGCTTTCTTGAAATGGAAATTTATTCTTATATTTTGAATCCTGTCCTGTGCATGTGGCAATTTTTTTTTCTTTCTTTTTCTATTTAAATATTTTAAAAATTAACCTTTTTTTTTTTTAAAGAAATAAGTTTCCTGGGGGCAAAGTATCTATTAAGAATGTATTTGTCCTATGTTCAAAATCTGTTCAAAAGGAAAGAAGAGGTAGAAAATTGCCTAACAAGTTAGATATCACAGCTCAGAGGTACCTAACCCCAGGAGTCTATGAACAAATTTTTTTGGCTGGGAGGTAAAATCTGTGAACTTGCATGGGAAAAATATTAATTCTTTATATATATATATATATATTTTGCTAATCTTTGGTCTTCTTTATAATTCTATGTATTTTGTGAGGTTAAAAGCATTATTGTTAAAAGTAGTCCATCTATTTTACCAGTCAATAGGGTTAGACTACATAGGGTAATTGCAGTGACAAAAGTACAGCAGTAGAGCCACCCAGAAATTCAAAGGAGATATAAAAATCAATAAAGAAACAATCAGTAAGGGGCAGCTAAAGGGCGCAGGGGATAGAGCATCAGCCCTAAAGTCAGGAGGACCTGAGTTCAAATGTGGCCTCAGACACGTAATACTTCCTAGCTGTGCAACCCTGGGAAAGTCATTTAACCCCAATTGCCTCAGTAAAAAAAAAAAAAAAGAAAGAAAGAAAGAAACAATCAGTAAAACCCCTGGCCCCAGATTTTCCTGGCACAAAATACAAATAACAAAAACATTAGGTGGCCAAATGTATCTCATTCACATTAGGACAAATAAGACAAAATTAAATAAGAAACTGAAATGTTTGATATTCATCTCAACCAACAGGAGATATGGAATAATGAAAAGAAGATACAAAATATAGTGTTTTGTAAAACTTGATTATAAAATGGTCATATTTAGTGTCTTAGATGTATAAATACAATTCATTTAAGAATCAAAAGTTTTTGTCTTTATCCTCCTTTGCTAATTTAATTTACCTTTTAAATGAAAAATCAGGATCTATTCAAACAAGCACTTGAATCCAGGTATTCCAGACTCTGAAGCTGGTTTTTAATTCATTCTGCCTTTACAAACTCCTCTTCTTGATTATAGGATTCTAAAAGAAGTTTGTTCAGACTTTCTCATGAATAAACAAGATGATAGTTTTGAGTAGTTTAAAAATTTCCCATGGGTTTGCACATTCAGTTGTTGATAATGCTGCTACAGAATAACACATTATTCTCACAGTTGCATGGTCAGCTTTTCCCCATGATGCTTAGGTTTCATCTTATTTGCAAATTAAACCTCTGAGAGTATTTTTTGTGTATAATATTTTCAATGCTAAATTGTTTGAGAATGTTATAATGATTTTTTATAGAAGTAGCAATAGACATGGCAGTATGACTTCTGGATCTAAAATACTAAAATATGACTATCTTGCATTTTCTTCTTAATTTTTCAAATTTCCATAGGATATGTCTATTTTTATTGAAACTTTTTATTTTCCAAACATATGCAAGGATAATTTTTCATTGACCCTTGCAAAACCTTGTGTTCCAATTTTCTCCTCCTTCCCCTCACTCTTCTAGATGGCAAGTAATCCAATATATGTTAAACATGGTAAAAAAAAAATGTAATTCTAACATGTACAACAAGATATTTGTATAAATATGTATGTCTAAGGGGAAAATGAGAAAGAAAATAAAATTCAAGCAAACAACAACAAAAGACGTGAAAATGCTATATTATGATCCACACTCAGTTCCCACTCACCTCTCTCTGGGTGTAGATGGCTTTCTCCATCATAAGATCATTGGAACTGGCCTGAATCGTCCCACTGTTGAGAAGAGCTGCATCCCTCAGAATTGATCATTGTTTAATCTTGCTGTTGCCATATATAATGATTTCCTGGTTCTGCTCATTTCACTTAGCATCAGTTCATCTAAGTCTCTCTAGCTCTCTCTGAAATTATCCTGCTGATCGTTTCTTATAGAAGAATAATATTCCATAACATTCAGATACCATCTTTAAACAAAGATGATGGCCTACCCCAAAGCATTTGGAGCTATATGAGATGGCATTTGTGAGGTCATGTGTGTGTTTTTCTCTGAATAACTTAGAATTTAGAAATACTGGATTATATAGCAAAAGACCTCATTGTTCTACTTGAAGTGAAATCAAGTAGAAAAAGTCTACTGACTGGCATCAAGTTAATATTAGCCATAGAAAGTAGAAATTGAATAGTTGTAGTTTCTCAGAGTAAATATAAACATTTCTGCCCTGCAAGCTTTGTCTCGCTGCTAAATTAAAGCAGATTATTTTGCCATTCGATTTGCCAGAATTCATTAAAGATAGAAATGACAATATTTTATGGTTTATGTGTGTGTAAATATGTATGTATGTACACACATGTGTGTGAATTACAGCTTAATATTCTCAATTCAGGGGGAAAAAAACCCTTACATTTCTTATCTTATAATACAAAATAGTCCTTTCTGCTAACTCTTTTGTGAATTTGAAGGTTACAGGTACTTTGAACTTTCTCTTGTCAATACTATGATTGGTAAGCCAAATGATTTTTAAAATTGGTATTTTTTTACCATTTAAAAAACTCAAGCAAACTATATTTTTGTAATTGAAAATTAAAAAAAAAAAAGGAAAAAAAAATACAGTTAGCAAAACAGCCAACTATAGTCCCTTTTGCGGTAATGGAAGGGGGATGAATGCTCTTATCTTTTCTTCTGCTCCTTCCTTCTCTTTCTCTTCCTTCTCATCTTTACCCCTTCCCTTCTTTTTATTCCCCCACTGATAACAGTTGAATTATTCAATATATGGTTTTCCTGATTCTGCATACTTTTACTGCCACAGGTCATGTAAATCTTCTTTGCTATCTTTGCTCTAATCTTATTTATTATTTCTCATGGCACAATCTTTCCATTCCAATACAAATTCCATAGTTTGTAAAGCTATTTCTCAATTAATATTTACTCTACTGCCACAAAAAATATTTTAGTGTATGTGAAGGTACTTTTCTTTCTATCTTTGACTTCTCTGCAGTATTTGCTTAGTATCAAGATCTGTTTTGTCAAAGGATATGGGTATTTGATTCATTCATTTAGAATAATTTCAAATTGTTTTCCCGAATATTTGAACCCAATCATTGCTCCATTAACAGTACATTATTATTCTTGTCCTTCTGCAGTCCTTCCAATATTGATTCTTCTCCTTCTTTTATCACATTGTCAGTTTGATATCCATGAGATAGTCTGATATTAATTTCTCTTACGAATGATTTGGAGCAGTCTTTCATGTTATTATTAATAATTTGAAGTTCTTTTAAGAAATGTTTGTTTCTTTTGGCCAATTATTCAGTGAGGGACTTATCTCAATCAAGTATTTATGAAAGTTATATGATTTATAGCAAAGAAGGTTAGGGCTTCTATTTACTCTGTAAGACTTTTAGGGTTTTGTTCAATCTTTATTATATACCACACACACAGAGAGATGTGTATTATATACACACATACACATACACATATACATACATATATGTTTACTATCTTACCCTATTGGCAGATTTGCATTGAAATTAACTCTCCCCCCCAGGCAGTTGGGGTTAAGTGACTTGCCCAGGGTCACACAGCTAGGAAGTGTTAAGTGTCTGAGGCCAGATTTGAACTCAGGTCCTCCTGACATCAGGGCTAGTGCTCTATCCACTGCGCTACCTAGCTGCCCCCTTAAGTATTAATTTATATGTTGACCCCACATAAAAGAGTTTATCAAAGTCTTTGTAGAATTTCTCCATTTCATCTTCTGTAATAGATGATAACGTATAACATCCAATTATCTTCAGAGTGATCTTCTTGCTTATTTTCTTCTTGATTCCTGAAGGTCAGGATAACAGTGTTCCCTGAAGTTGTTTCTGGTTACCTTTGGGTAAATAATAAATTAAATTTTTTTACATATCTCTCCTAAGAAAACTTGTTAGCTATCTTTCATCTAGCTATGCCTTCCTTAAATTTTCTTTATAACAAGAGCATATTGGTATTATTCATTTCCCTAAAACTTGTTGGCTCTAGTTGTTGTCCAAGGATTTTATATTTAGAGTCTGTCTTCATGCCTTTCTATTGACTCTTTCTCATACTTTCCTCACTTCTGCTGCTTTAAAATCTCATTTCCTTCAAAACTCATTCCCCATAGTTATTAATCTCCTAACTATCCCCCTGCAAATTACCTTGTATTTAGTGTCTGTGTGTGTGTTTTAACCCTTCCTTCCTCCTTTGAACTCCCTGAGTTCAAGGTTTGTTTCATTTTTATTTTTGTATCCTGTAGTATCTGGCACATAGATGATGTTTAGTAAATATGTATTGATTGATATAGTACCATTTTCTGAGGCTTCTTTTATATCAGTCTACCACTATCAATGCAGAAAAACAAGGGGACCACATAGATCTGATAGTCATTTTGTATTTTTCTTTGTTTCATGGATTTCCAGGATCCTAGAGTTCGTCTTTTAGTATATAAATAATTTTTAAGCACCTATTATGTGCCAGGTACTGTGCTAAATGCTAGAAATACAAATATGAAAAAAGACAGACAGTTCTTGCTCTCGAAGAGCTTACCATCTAATGGGAGAAGATAACACAAAAGAAAGTTGAAAGGATGTCAGAGGAGAAAAGATATCTGGACCTATGAACAAGATGGAGAAGTCCACAGGAGTGCAGGGGGTAGGAAATGAAGAGGTAGCTGTCCTGGGTACCCTGCTTAAATGAAGATTCTGGAAGGGCCTCTTCACACTCCAGTTAGAGCAAAGCTTACTGATGAGATATGAGTTCCAAGGAAGTCTGGTAATCAATGAACACTAGTACTAACCATGGACTAAACATGGTGATAAAACATACTTTCCCTTCTAGAAAAGATACATGCTTACTTTGTCAATCACATTTACTTAACAATTTTTGTTGTTGCAAATAAAGATTAAATTCCTGGGAAATTGGAAGGGGAGAATATATTTGGAAATTACTACTATATTTAAGAAGTAATCGACTTGAAAAGTTTAGAAAACATCATGCTTATTTACTTCAATTTGACAAATAACTAAGTACCTATTTAGCCCTTATCCTCAAGCTTGCTTATTATACCAATTCAAGATTACATGGTTAAATAAATACAAAATAATTTGATGAGAGACCACTATCAACTAAAAAAAAAAGATTCCGAAAAAGATTCAGTATCTCAGCTGAGCTTTGAAAGAAAATTAACAATTCAAAGAAGCAGAGAAGTAAGAAGGGAGACTATGCAAGACATTCAGGAACAGTTTGTACAATAGAAAGAAGATAGAGAATGTCAAGTTTGGACAATACTTAGTCTGGTTTGACTAATCTTTAAAGAGTATTGAAGTGTCAAATTGAAAATAAAATGTTTACTGAGGTTTGTTGGGTTGTTTTTTTTTTTTTAATTGCTCAAATAGTATTTTTTTCTCCAGTTATGTCAAGAAAATTTTTAGCATTCATTTTTACAAGATTGAGTTTTAGATTTTTCTCCCTCTTCTGAAGATGGTAGGCAGTTTGACATGTACGCAGGTTTTTTGTTTTTTGGGTTTTTTTTTTTCATTTTTCGTTAGAAAAACTAGAGTTAGCCTAAAATTTAGTATTACTTTCAGGCAAGCCTTTCCTTGAAAATAAATTTTCATTGCTATGGTAAATTAAATAAAAATTATGTTGAAACTTAATGCTGGCCTCTAAATAAGGCTTCTAAAATATTACCTTTTATTTTATTCAACTAAATACACATTAAGTCTTAGCAAATTGACATGTAGATATGTAATTTTTTTCTCTTTTTGAAAATCTTGCGTAACCTAGATATTCTACCTAAATATAATTGAAGAATACATTTATAATGAGTGAGAAAGGAAATAGCAAAAGGTACTTGATGCTGACTTCAATGTTTTGCTTATCACCAGTAAAACTTTATTATTGTTGATACAAAATTAACTTGAATTTTTATATAGTCTGACAGTATTAGAGAGGATGGCTTTCCCTCTAATCTCTTACAAGATAAGTGAGTTAGTTATTTGTCTTCCAGATTACTGACATTGTGAAAGCAGTTGGTAATTGCAGCTACAACCAGTTGGTGGAGAAGATAATTTCCTGTAAGCAGTCAGACAACAGTGAGCTGGTTAGTGAAGGTGGGTGAGTGCTATTACTCTTATTTTTAAAACATAATTTGCCATGCCATTTAGTCTTTTATATTTATTAAATTATTTCATTGAACATTTAATAACAAGACTTCTTATAAATATAATTAGAGATATGTAAATTTTACTAATTGTTGAGATTTATATAATGCTTTAAAATTTGTAGACCACCTTTCTCACATAGCTTTTTGAATAACTAACATCAGTATAATTCAGGTTATTAAAATAGCTTTTTAATTATTTTTATTATTTTGGGCTGCTTCTGTACTTAATAATTCTTGACAGAACACCAGTACAATTTGTATCAGTCATTTAGGATTGAGCTATTAGGTCTTAGTCAATTGATATTATTTATCTGATATATGGTAGGTACTATGCTAGGCACTGAGGATACAAATATAATGAATGAAGCACTCATTTCTTGCAAGTTTACATTTAAATTAAGATCAAGGAAACAGTATAAATATAAATATGCAGAAAAATATAAAGTTAGAATGAGATAATTTGAAAGAGGCACAAACTAGCACCTGAGGGGATCATGAAAGGCTTCCTATGTAAGATATTGCTTGAGCTACTTCTGGAAGGAAGTCTGCTTTTTTGAGGTTGAAATGAAGAGGCAGTATATCCTATTGTAAAGGTACTTAAACAAGAAATGGTAGCCTATGTGAGGAGCAAAGAAACCAGTTTGATTGGATTGCATAATATGGGAGAAAGCATAATGTACAGTAATTCTGGAAACAGATTGAGATCAGGTATAGGGCTTTAAAAGCTAAGTAAAGGGAATTTTGGGGAAGATGGTGGCAAGTTGGAGGCCATTGTTAGAAGAGCCCAGATTTTCTATTAAATACTGCAGTAAATTTTTAAAATGTATCAGAAGAAACAATGATAAAGAGGTAGGGGAATGATAAAACCAAAGAGAGCTTGATCTAGTTTAGCATTCTACCAAAAATCTACTTAGAATCTCTAAGCAGAGACAATTAGGATAGATAGAATACAAAGCATGCAAATCACTCAGATTCAAAGAGGAAAGAAAAACTAGACCAGTATTTAAATAATAATTTCCCCCATCCACAGTTGAAGATAAAGCCAGAGCAGTAGCCCAGCTTTCAGAATGTGGCACATTGAAAGAAGCCAAGAACCTAAAGCTAGGCAGCACATACTTAGGCTATAACAAGTACCAAAGCAGGAGAAAGGGCCAGAGCAGTACCTGGAAAGCAAAACTTTTGAGGTCTACGGTCAAGACAACCAACATCTCATTGGACCCCATCAGACTTAACAGAAAGGGACAAAACCACCGATGGGTTCAGAACTATGCAGGGAAAAAAAAGAGGAGCCAAACCAAACCTAAGATACACTTCTGAAAAACTCAATCAAAACCCAGGAATTTCTGCAGTAGAAGAGTCCTGTTCCATATCCAGAACTAAGCAGGCTCTGACCCCACTTTTCATGAGTATTCAAAGGAGTAAAGTCCTGATGCACAAACTGAAACTGTAGATATGAATAAAAAATAAATAAATTTCAGGCATATGAAGGAATACTATAGACTGGGAGAAACCTGAGAGGTAAACCCAGAAGAAAAGAATGATTCCACAACTAATCCAAGGAAAACTTCAGAGAAAAGAAAACAAAGACTATAAAAAGTATTTTTAAAAAGGAAAGAAGATAGAATATAATTTTTTTATGTAATTATCCATTTGTTTTTAATTCTGGTTTGGTCAAACAAATGCAGTTAAAATTGTTTTTGACACACAAATTGATGAAAACCTGAAAAATTATCTTTACAAATTTAGTACAGGATAACAAGTTAGTGTCATTATATAAACTTATGTTGAGAATTCCTTCCATTCTAAAGGAGGGCAGGAAATACAAACTTTTGTAAACATCTATTACTTTGGAAACATTTGAATTATCACTGGGTACTAGAAATCAAGAATATTTACTTGGTTGATATGTGGGGTGTATAATTTTTGGCATAACTATAATCAAATCAAAACTGTTTAAGGTTTAGTAAATACTTTTAAAATGTGCTTTTCATTTAAATATACTTTCTTATATCAGTATATTTTCTTGCCCTACTGTATTACTAAAAAAAAAAATGGCCTGAATAAAATTATTAAATTAAAGCTTTTGAAATACCTTATATTCTTATTTTTCTCCATATTGGAATATAATTTTTAAAGCATTAATAATTAGTGATACTTTTTAATTTAGCAAAACTAAGGCTTTTAAATCTTGGCCTAATAGAAAGACATTTACACACACGTATACACAATTGATCATAATTTTCTGGACCTCAGAGAGGTTTATTTTCATTTTTATATCCTCTTTGATTATATATCCAACATGCATATTTATCTTCCAGATGTTAGAAAATCTACAGATTTGGAACTGGACCTAAAATTTCATTGAAATAGAGAACTACAGTAAGGAAATCACCTCTACCAATGCAGATCTGTAGCTTTTCCGAAATTTATTGTCTCAGGAGAGTTGCTGCAACCCCTGGTGAAATTAAGCAACTTTAAATCACACTCCCTGTATCTGTAAAAAGTGAGACTTGAACCCACATCTTCCTGAGACCAAGGGTAGCTCTGTAGCTTTGGTATCATACTGCTTTGAAATACAAACGGAAAAAAAAAAAAAAAGTTAAAGCAAAATTAAGTCTACCAGTCATCTGAAATGTGTTAACATTTTAGTTAACTATCACCAGATTTAGAAAAGAAAAAAATCATATTTACAGTAATACTTAAAAGTCTATTGACACAAGAATGTTCTTTTGAGAAGCTATCAGTAGGTTTGTTTCATCTTTTTAAATTAGTTTAAAGAGAATGACAAATCTGGAAACAGACTGAAAAACAAAACCCAAAGTAATGACAGGTTTTGTCTTAACTTATTCTATGACCACTTCTCCTAGACTGTGCTCTTGCCTGCTTTGAACACACCTGGAAGCCTTGATAAATAGTATCCTATGAATGCTCATTATCACCACACAAAGGTCATCAAATACGCCATGGAGAAGGGCTAGAAGATGTTACAGTACCTTGTCCTCCACTGGACGTGTTTGTTTGGGCCTTGGACTGTCAAAACAATAACCTTTTTTGGACTTCAAATCATCTTTTAATCAATAAGATGGGATTGTTGCCTCAATTTTAAGTCACTCCTAAAAGGAAGCCATCGGTAATTTAGGGATAAAATGAGTATGATGAAAGTGGGACAGGGGCATGCTGCCGTCACTGCCTGTTACTTCTGTGACAGTGAAATTGATCATGCCTGCTGCCTCTTCTCCCCATAGACACACACAAAAAAAAAAAAAAAGAAAGAAAGAAAAGAAAAAAGAAACAGGGTGGTGTTAACAAACAGGCACATGGGGGAAAACCATAATCCCAAGTTATTCAGTAATATTCTCACTGTACATTGTGAAATGAGAAAACTGCATTATGTACACAAGGGCAAAGGAAAAGTCTGTAAAGTTAAAATATACTACTAAATCTTGCTTTTACTCAAAAATTTAACACACTTTCATAAGGCATAAAAGATAAAACCAGTTACAGAGCTGATGCATGGAACCCATCTACCATAACACTGGTATTCCATTGAGGAGTCTTAAATATTCACAGTAGAATTGGTACAAAAGATGAAAGAAAATATTTCCTTGGCAATTGGCTTTGTACATCTCCTAAATTTTCATTCTCTTTAGAGCATCAGATAAAACTCTGCCTCCTATTTGTGCCACTTTAGTCCCTTTTCACAGGAGTGCCATGCCACTGACATACCACTCACATACTTCAGACTTCTCTGTTCCTTGGCATTGGTCTTCTGGTCCACTTTTGTAACTCTAAATCTCACAAAAGAACAGTCACTTCTCTCAATGCCAGCTTTGTTGTCTATATTTGTTTCTTGGTTTTGTGAAGCACCATCATCTTTGTCTGCAAAGCTGATGTACTTCTCTTTCTACAATCCTTCAAACTGTGTGTAAATCGTAACCATACCTATGCTTTCCTGGAATACCTCAGGTGACAAGGGTCTAGGACTCGTTGGAGGACTGTCTGAAGTACTAAAAGTCAAAGGGCTTTCAGGATCACAGATACTATTCATCTGCTATCATGGATTTTAAAATATCAGCATTCGTTTTATTTTTCATGATGTGATTGGACATTTCATTCAGCAATATCACTATTTTGGTATATATTATCTTTCAAGTCTACCTTTTCAGTCTTTTCCTCAGTATCTTGTTTAGCTTCTATTATATGCCAATAGCCTTTCTTCTTAAGCAGATGGAAGGTTAAGACTCCCAAAAGGCCCTTGGTTAAGAAAATTGGAACTAGTATAAATAATGGCACCATATAACCCACCACTGGTTATAGGAAATGGAGTCCTTTTTCCTCTGGGTGAAGCCAAGGCATCTCCTGCCTCCAGGGCAGAAGAGAGCTTCTGACCATCGAGCTTCCCCACAGTGTCATGGTTAGGAAAAGTCCCAAGGGAACCTTCAGCATTTCTCCTTCTTCCTGCCAGTCTGCAATTATTTGTTCCCATAGAGCCAGACTGTCAGTGACACTGATACAATGTAATTTTTTTACATTGTAATTTTAAAAGAAATGACCTCTAAGGAAGGAAAGCAAGACAAATAAAAGTAATACCTTAAAATAGAAAGTAACAAGAACCTTACTCCAAACTTAAACATTCTGAAAATTGAAATAGTCCCAACAGAAAACTGTGATTTCCATAAGACAAGAAATCTAATAATTATTAAACTATAAAAAATCTTTTTTTTAATTAATACTTTTTATTTGCAAAACATATGTATGGGTAATTCTTCAACATTAACCCTTACAAAGCTTTCTGTTCCAAATTTTTCCTCCCTACTCTCCACCCCTCCCCTAGATGGCAGGATATCCACTACATGTTAATTATGTTAAAATACTTGACAAAAGAAATATATGTATACATATTTCCACACATCATTTTTGTGCAGGAAAAATCGTATCTACAAGAAAGAAAAATCAGAAAAAGGAAACACAATGCAAGCAAACATCAATAGAGAGCATGAAAATGATATGTTGTGTTCCACATCTCACATCCCTCTCTCTGGGTGTATATGACTTTCTTCACTGAACAATTGGAACTGGCCTGAAGCATTTCATTGTTGAAGAGTGCAGTGTCCATCAGAATTGATCATCATATAGTATTGTCGTTTCTGTGAACAATTATCTCCTGGTTCTGCTAACATCACTCAGCATCAGTTCATGCAAGTCTCTCCAGGCCTCTCTGAAATCGTCCTGCTGGTCATTTCTTACAGAACAATAATATTCCATAACATTCATATACCATAATTTATTCAGCCACTCTCCAATTGATGGGCTTCCATTCAGTTTCCAGTTTCTAGCCACTACAAAAAGAGCTGCCACAAACATTCTTGCACATGTGGGGCCCTTTCCTTTTATGATTTCTTTGGGATATAAGCCCAATAGAAACACTGCTGGGTCAAAGGGTTTGCACAGTTTGATAACTTTTTGAGCATAGCTCCAAAATGCTCTCCAGAATGGCTGAATCCGTTCACAGCTCCACCAACAATGCATCAGTGACCCAGCCTTCCCACTTTTCCTGTCATCTTAGCCGATCTGACAGGTGTGTAGTGGTACCTCAGAGTTGTCTTAATTTGCATTTCTCTGATCAATAGTGATTTGGAGCACCTTTTCATATGACTACAAATAGTTTTAATTTCATCATCTGAAAATTGTCTGTTCATATCCTTTGACCATTTATCAATTGGAGAATGTCTCATATTTGTAAGAATTCAAGCCAATTCTCTATATATCTTAGAGATGAGACCTTTATCAGAACTCTTAAATGTAAAGATGATTTCCCAATTTGATGCTTCCCTCCTAATGTCTGCATTAGTTTTGTTTGTACAGAAACTTTTTAACTTAATATAATCAAAATTATCTATCTGGTGTTCAATTAAGAGTTCCAGATCTTCTTTGGACATAAATTTATTCCATCTTCACAGGTCTGAGAGGTAAACTCTACTACGTTCCTCTAATTTGCTTACAATATAACTCTTTATATCTAGATCATGAACCCATTTAGATCTTATCTTGGTATGCAGTGTTAGGTGTGGGTCCAGCCCTAATTTCTTCCACACTAGTTTCCAATTTTCCCAGCAGTTTTTGCCGAATAGTGAGTACTTATCCCAAAAGCTGGGGTCTTTGGGTTTATCAAACACTAAATTGCTAACATTATTACCTAGATTGTCCTGATATCCTATGCTATGCCACTGATCAACTGCTCTATTTCTCAGCCAGTAAAAAATGGTTTTGATGACTGTTGCTTTATAATATAGTTTTACATCTGGTACAACAAGGCCACCTTCATCTGCCTTTTTTTTCATCAATTCCCTTGAAATTCTTGACCTTTTGTTCTTCCAAGTGAACTTTGCTACTATTTTTTCTCGATCTGTAAAATAATTTCTTGGGAGTTTGATTGGTATGGCACTAAATAAGTAAATTAGTTTGAGTAGTATTATCATTTTTATTATATTAGCTCGGCCTATCCATGAGCACTTAATGTTTTTCCAATTGACTAGGTCTGATTTTATTTGTGTGGAAAGTGTTTTGTAGTTTATAAACTACAAAAAATCTTGACCCTCCCAAAAAAGCCCAGAGGACAAAGGAAAAAAACCCAAAATGAAAACTTGGGATCACCATAGCTATAATCAAGGATTTTCAGGTCAAAAATTAATACTATAATAATAAAAAAAAAGTAATTCAAATAGTATAGTCACAGGATCACACAAGATAACTGCTATTCTGAAGGAGAGCATGGATGCACTTAAATGCAAATATGCTAAGATGTAAAATATAAAGGCTTAAAATCATAAATAACCTTTTTTGATATAATTCTTAGGGGGTGGCAGAATGAATCTTTAATGATACAGACTTCTTGATGGATGAAATGGCATTTTCAATCCAGAATTCAATGGAAATTTTGAAAACAAACACCAGAGTCAAGAGAAATTTAAAAAGTGACACAAATTTGATCACTTGGAAGTGGTTATATGAATTGTTTACATTATAATAGATGAATTAGAAACAAATCCCTTCAAGGATCATGGAGAAAATTATGTTAAAGAAGATAAAGAAAAAAAAAAGATTAGGAGAAAGCCAAAAGGTACTTTTATTCTGTTTTGATGGTCTTAGGGGAAAGAAATTGGGAAGAAAAGCAGGGTACATTGGGAAGAAAGTAGGAGAAAAGAGAAAAATCTTAATTTCTCATAAAAGAAGAGTTCATGAGATGAAGAATAATCAGGCATATTAGGAGTGGGAAGAACAAGCATCCCATGAACCTCATTTTCATGTGAACCAGACAAAAGAAGGTTAAAAGGAGAAGGAAAGAGAAAGAGAGGAGAGAGAGCATGTGCATGCTGCTTAGTGTAGAAATAAATGAAATTCAACAAGAAAGTAGGTGGAATCAGGGAGAAGGGAAAAGAATAGGATAGGTGAGGGAATATTCATTCATAAAAGAACAAACTCCAGTATCCAAAAGGTTGAGGGTTGAGGGATAGGGGGCAGTCTGTAAGAGTCAGGTTAATTTTTGCTGATGAGGAAATCCCTATACCTCCAAAGAAATCCAGTGTATCAAATATAATAAAATCTGGGCTAGCTAAAATCATCAGATGGGATTTTTGAAAATGAATTTCATTTTTGTGAAACAAAATAATATTTTAAAGCTTGATATAAATATTCAGAAAAACAAAAATAAATTTAATATTTATCAGAAAAGATTTTGTATTCCATAACAAACCCAGTAACTTATACCAATCACTTAGTTCCATATTGATGATCCTGAAGCATTTCATGTTCCGTCCACTCATTGAATCAGGAAAGTGTACAGTTTAGAAAAATTCTTCAGCAACAAGGGCTGAAGAAAAATGGATTTTTTTCTTAAACAGTAAGTCTATGAATTAGACCATCCTATTCCTCTAATATAGCATTTCTTATGCCGTAAGATGTTAGTACAAAATACCACCACAAATATCTTCCTGAAACATGAGTGTAATGAGAAAGTTTAAATATCATATTATTTCTTCTATATAAAACTATAGAAGCAAATCAGCAAAAGTAATTTTAAATACAGCAGGATTGAAAAAAGAATGGCAAAGGAAGTGACTGAAAGGTGATACTTGTGAGCAAGTTTTTTGTGAAAATTTAATGAATAAATATTAAAGCATCTTTCTCCAAGGAGCATTTTTTGTTTGTTTTGGTGAGGCAACTGGGGGTAAGTGACTTGTCCAGAGTCACACAACTAGGACATGTTAAATATCTGAGGTTGGATTTGAACTCAGGTCCTCCTGACTCCAGGGCTAGCACTCTATTTACTGCATCATCTAACTGCCCCCAAGAAGCTTTTTTTTCTAATTATCAAAAATCTAGTTTCTTTCCCTCCTATTCTTCCCCTTCAGAGGGAAAAAGAAAAAGTAACATATTAAATATACATCTTCAAATCTGATTTGCAAATTGGCCATATCTTAAAAAAATATGTGTATTTCAATCTATACCTTCTTTGACACGAGGTGGACAGCATATTTTATGATTGAGTCTCTGCAGTTATAATGGGTCATTGAATTTTCAGAACTCTTATGTCTTTTAGAGTTCTGTCTTTACAATGTTATTATTATATATAAATTGTTCTCTTTCTACTAAACCTCATTCTGCCTCAGTTCACTTGCCTTCCCAGATTGCTCTGGCCATTCCCTTCATCATTTCTTAAAGCACAGTAGTACATTCTTATGCCATCTTACACACACACACACACACACACACACACACACACACACACACACACACACACATACACACATATATATTCTTTGCTGAGACAAGTGAGGGTAAGTAACTTGCCCAGGGTCACACAGCTAGGGAATGTTAAATGTCTGAGACCAAATTTGAACTCAGATCCTTCTGACTTCAGGGCTGGTGCTCTATCTACTGCACCACCTAGCTGCCCCACCATCATTTTTTTTAAACTGATGGTCACTCTCTTCATTTCTAGTTTTCTTGCCACAAAAAAAAGCTGTTACAAATATTTGTGTCCATATGTATCCTTTTCTTCATTCTTTAATCTCTTTTTAATCATGGAAGTATCACTGGGTCAGAGAGTATGAATGGTTTAGAAACTTTTGGAATACAGTTCAAAATTGATTCCCAGGATATCTGGACTAGGTCACAGTTTCACCAATAGTACTGATTCCCCACAGCTGGTCCACTTTGCTAATCTGGTGGGTATGAGGTAAAACTCCTGGTTACTTTGTATTAGTTAATTGCAGAGTTAATTTGTGTTCCTCTTTATTATTGATTTGGGGCATTTTTTCATGTAACAATGAAAAATGGCTCATTTCATCTCTTGAAAATGAGACTGTTATCAGAGAAACTTTTTTTTTTTTAAGAACATTGTTTTTAGGAAGTAGTAACTGAGTCAAGGAGAGAAACAGACACAGGAATGACCATATAATCCAAAGATAAAGCTTTGCTTGACCATCATCTACTACTTCTACTTAGCTTATTCTGAATGTAGACTCTAAAGGAGCAGCTAACAGCATTTGACAGTATTTCTCTTTAATTCTCCTAGAACAAACCGAATAGCAATAGTGGAATTGCTGCATTGGCAATAGCAGTTGGAAAAGGAGAAAGCTTGGGTGTGGAAACCCATAAATTCAATTTTCATATAACATATATGGTTGAATTGAATTTCTGGTATAATTCTTGAAAAATCAGAAAAATTTGGGTTAAGGTTTCACATACTGCCCCTGTAATTCTGAGCAAGTCACTTAAATTTGCACTGCCCTAGGTAATTCTTTAAGATTCCTTAAATTTCAGAACTGTTGCTGAATCTCATTAGTACTAGGAGGAATTACTTCACCAGTTGTTGCCTAATCAAAAAAATTGTTTAATTAGTTTCTAGATCTCTAGAGGATTCCCTCCCCAAAAAGCTTTTGTTTATGTAAGCTAAATTTGTTGATATTTGCCATATTATAAATTTTAATAACTTAATATTTTCCCTTTTTTGGTTTTAGTTTTATTAAAACTTATTCAAAAAATATGCATAATTTTTAACATTTACCCTTGCAAAACTTTGTGTTGCAATTTTTTTCCCTCCCTTCCCCTCATACTTCCCCTTAGATGTCAAGTAATCCAACATATGAGTAAATAATCTTTCCCAAAGTAATTATGACCTTGAAGACCATATTTTGAGAACTTTTGTTTTAAGGTTTTAAAAGTGCTGTATGTAAAAAAAAAAATAAATAAAAAATAAAAGTGCTGTATGTTATGTGATTTAGTCTTCACAACAACCCTGTGAAACAGGTGCTATTCTTATCCCCTTTTTGCACATGAGAAACCCAGAGCTGAGATTTGCTCCAAATCACATAACTAATAATCTGAGGTGGGATTTGAACTTCAGTCTTCCTGATACCAGGTACAGCATTTTTCCACCATGCTACCTACCTTCCCCATATCTTTAAAATCACTGTACTTGGGAATTGTCAGTTCCCAAAATAATTTTAAAACTGCTTCTTTTAAAAAGAAAGCACAAACATGTAGTTAATTTTATTTTTTGGTAGCAAAAGTTACCAAGGATTTACTAGCATAATACATGAGTTTCTAATGTTCTAGAGAGGTTATCTGGGTGTATTATATTTGCTACTTGTCAATTAACATTTCCTTACTTTTGCCCCTGAAAACTAGATAGTGATAGAGTTGATATTTAGATCTTTTGTTTTCTCTAACCTGTCTGCTTTCTTGTACTGTTTGACATACTACCACATTCTTCATTTTAAAGTCCAACCATTTTTTATTGTTCCTTTTCTCTATCAGTTTATACTATCCAGGATTCTCTGAAATTATCTTTTGTCATTTCTTATGAGAGAAAATTCTATTACATCTCACAGTTTATTCAGTCATTCTGCAATTGTTTAGGTGGCAATCTAAATCACCCCTTTTGATTCTGGTTCTTTTCTCTCCCTTCTTCCTTTATGATCTTGTGTTCAGGATAAGGATTTTTGTTACACTTGTGATTATTCTTCTGCTATTATTCTCCTTCTTATCCTTTCAGCCTCCCTTTATTACTTGTTTTCTTTTTGAATTTTTTGTCATATTTCTACATTATAGTGTTTATATATTTTTCCAGCTCTTTGTCCATTTTAGATAAGAAGAGGTTTCTCCCCAATCCCTTCCTCAGTTTTTATATACTCTTCGTGGTTATCCCCATTGTAAGAAATAGTAAGTTCCACTACCTTCTTTATTCTTCCTACCTTAATGAATACCTTCTCCTTTTACTGTCCTTTCTTTTTGCTCTCTTAAAAAGACTAGAACCAATCTTACCTCTTCCTCACCTCCATCCCCATTTTTATTAGCTTCCTCAAAACCTTTTGAAGGCATTAAGGTTCTCAAGGGATTCTTGTTTCCTAGAATATTAGTACTGAATCATCAGATAATTACTGCTAATTGCTCAAATAACTTTAGTTTTTTAGATTCCTCTGGACTCGTGTTAGTATTGTAAAATTTTTATAGAGCTTTTTAAAAAAAAATTTAAAAATGTTTGAAAAATTCTCTTTTATTAAAAGTCCTTTCCTCATACACACACATACACACAGTAGAAATATAATTAGCTTCACAATTTAAATTATTCTTGGTTATAAACCTATATCTGAGGGTGTGCTGAAGCCAGTTGGAACCAGCTCATAAGAGCTGGTTATTAAATTCTCAGTGGAATCATTTAAACCTCAGAAATTGGCAATTCTACAAATGAGAATTCATTTTATTGCTTTATTGATTGTTTAAATTAAGAAAGTGATGAAGGTTGTATTAATAAATAAGACTAAACTTAAAAAGCTTAATATGTATTAAAAAAAAAATTTCCTAGAGAGCTAATTGTTAAATATTTACCAGCATATTCCTGCCTATGTCTTTTTCCTTTTGGGAACAAAACCCTGTTTCCTGGGTACTTGAACTTTTTATGTCAAGACATAAGAACAAAGAAAAATCTAGATAGGAGAGTATTCAGGAGAAGAGAGTGACTGATAGTATCAAAAATAAAGAAGATTACCAAATCTAAAGCCTTTTCTCAATTAAGAGATCATTGGTAACTTTGGAAAGACTAATGTTAGTTGAATGATAACATTAGAAACCAGATTGCAGAAGCAAGTGAGAAGAAACTAACTTGAAACTTTCTACTGTAGACAGCATTCCCTAAACAGTTTAGCAGAGACCAGAAGGAGAAATATTGGAGAGTAGCTAGCAGGAATGCTCAGATAAAGTTAGAGTTCTTTAAAGATGGTGAAGACATTGGTGTGTTTGTAAAAAGCAAAGAAGCTAATACTTAGGAAGTGATTGAATATTAGAAAGAGTAGGGATGGTGGAGGTAGTCTGCTAGAGAAACCTCAGAGAACCCAAGAAAATCACAAAACTGCTAATTCCATCCACCATTAATTTAAATTACATAATTTCAACTGAGTTTTCAAAATGGCAAGGCGGTCTTTCTGTTTTCCTTAGTCTTGCAGAGGAAAATAATTGACTTTTAATAGAATAAAGGATTTTATATTATACATATTTTAAGTACACATGAATATACATATATATATGTATAATTCTGGATTGTAAACTCTCAATCCCTTTTCATTCTTTCCTACTTAAATTGTCCCATTCTACTCACCCCTTCTCTGTTCCCTCCACCCTCATTCATCCCCACAATCAGCACAGCAGTACTCATCCCAAGCCTTGAAGAGGTACAAGATTTTATTGACAACCATCTATCCTTTCACTTAGAAAAAGAAATTGAGACTCTTTATTTGTTACATGGGATTTATTTTGTATTTGTTTTCAGTGTGGGGAAAGGGTAATGTAAAAAAAAAAAAGTACTTATTAAGGGGGAGCAATAAAATTTAATTAAAAAAGAAATTGAGAAAAGCACACACCACCTTAGCTTATTTTCCTAATCTACTTCTTCTTTTTGCTTTTTTCATATACTTTTTCCCTTCCCTCAGATATTCATGTATTTGGCATCCTAAGGATGTACCTTTTCCATTCTTTCTGGTATAATGTTACCTACTCATCCCTAGTCACAGATGCGCCATCTGTCCCAGCATATCCTCAGTTCCTATCAGGTTAAAAAACTTTTAGGGGCACTCTCTTCTCTTCTATATCTGGGATTCTTAACTTTTTTTGTGTCAAGGTGCCCTTTAGTAGTTTAGTGAAGACTATGGGTCCCTTTTTAGAATGTCTTTAAATGCATAAAATTAAATATGCAGGATTACAAAGGAAACCAATTATATTGAAATATAAATCAAACTTTTTTAAAAGCATGTTCAGACCCCAGAAGAATCACTGTTCTATAGCATCCCTTCTGTTAAAGATAATGTGAGTTTTTTGTTTTAATTTATTTTTGAAAAATTGCTAGTTAAAATCTTACAAGAATGTTTGCTACTTTTAAATGGATTTTTAAAAACAAAAACCATTTAATATGTCTTATTTCCCAAGAAGACACGCCTATTCAATGCCTAATATATGCTCTGAGGGATCAGAATAAAAATAGCATGCATTGCATTTGTTCTCAAGCCTTTTGCTTGAATTTTTATGCTTCTACTTAATCAGTTTTGCTGATGATAATCTCTTGGGACATATAGAACATTTTAAAACCTGCAAAATTTTATTAAATGCCAAAATCCTGTGATCTGTAAATGTGATCTGTAAAAAGAGATCCAGACTATAGCATTCTTGCCTGTTTTGGACAGTAGTTCATTTGTAGGTTTGAACAATTTATACACAAATATGTGTGTATACATACATATATGTATATATTTTCACATATATAATGTACATGTGTATATTCTTTTGAATGGAAATGTCTTTGTAGAGATAGGGAATCCCCACAACATGAGAAGGTTAAGTTCCCTCCAACATTGTATCTATAGATCAGTCTTAAAAAGAACCATTACTTCACATGATCCATTCCTGGAACAATATAAATAAAGTAAAAGATAATTATTGATTATTCTTGAGTCTTGAGATTATTCTTCTATCTAATCTTATGCATTGGTTCCATAGGGTTTGTAGCTGAACAGTTTCTAAATAACACAGCCACTCAACTGACATATCATGGATTATGTGAACTTACGTCAGCAGTTCAGGAAGGAGAACTTTGTGTATTCTTTCGGAACAATCATTTTAGCACCATGACCAAATACAAGGTATGATATAGAAATAGTTATTTTGTTGTGTTTTCCTCAATTAAAATTGCTTGATTTAAAAGATGCCTTATGATACATTTAGCAATTTTAGCTGTTAGCAGAAATCCCTTAACCATCTTAACTATGTTGGTAATTCCTGAACACTTCTTTAAGATAGTATGCGCAGCTAGGTTAAATGGTTATTAAAATAAGTGAGGTTTTTTAAGTCAAATTAAAAATTTTAACATTTAAATAGATTTATCACTTTAATAAGCAATATTTCACTTTTTTCTAAAGAGGTAGGTAACTAAGGAGAGAGCTAATGATGATTGTTTCTGTATGAATACTACAATAGTACTAAGAGAAAGGCAGATCAGTTTTCCTTTGTTTATGGTAGTGTATACTAACAAATGATTACTAACATCGCTTGAAATTATCATTGTAGTCATCTATAGTCTTTACCAAATTCTGTTGATTCTTTGATATTTTATTCCTTTTATTATTTATTATTTTTTTATTCCTTTCTATTTTACTACCAGTCTAATTTGAATGTTTATAATTTAATGTCTTGATTATTAAAATATAATCAACCTCCTTACCTCTATTTTGCTTCCTTTCCAATATGTGCTTTGTAGTACAACTCAATTAACAACCAAAATTTTACTTTTATCTTGTGCTTGCATTTTTCTCATTTAAAAAAGGTTTACTAATGCCTACACAATAAAATTCAAATTTCTTGGCCTATCATTGATGATTCTCAATAGTCTGATTCCAATCAATTTTTATAGTTACATTTCCTATTCTTATCTTGTACAAACTATCTGTTTTGTGCAAACTTCTCTACTACTCCAACATCATGTACTTTCCTGTTCTGTACTTTTAACACACTGTTCCTTGCTTCCTAGGCTCATCTCCTTCTTTGGAGTATCTTTCCCACATTTTTTCTGCTTAACTCGTGCTCATTTTTCAAAGCATGGTTTAAATTCCAACTTCTTTTGGGAGCGTTTCCTAACAACCCCAGCTAGAAATGATTTCTTCCTTCCTATGAATTCTTTAGGCAGTTATGATTCACTTTATTCATTTATTACTTATCATTTATTACATGGCAATAATTATCTTAATATGTGTACTTTATCTTTCCAAATAGATCATAAATGTCTCAAAAGCAGGGACCATATAATGTTTTACCTGTGTTATTAAAATGGATCTTCCAAAATACTCTACAAAGTAGATTCTGTTTTTTCCCTTTTATAGATTAGAAAACATAGACTGAGGCTGAGTTATTTGTTCAAGGTTCCACAGTTAAGTATCTGAGGTAGATTTGAACTGAGATCTCCATGTCTCTATCCATTTCAGTGTCTAGCTGCCTCTTCAGATATGTACGATGTGGTTTAAAGAGCAAGAGTGTTATAAAAATCAGAAAAAAAAACAGACTCTCCTTTCATATTAAACTCATACTGATGTTAGTGTATTACTTTACCAGAAATTTTTGAGTCTAGAGTCTTGCATTGCCTACTTTAGCCACTGAAATTAAATTGCCTTTAGTTTGCTTTTACTACTTTGACTTCTTTCTTCCTAAGTCCTTGACCTGTTCATAGACTCTTGACTTGGTCCATAAAACTGATAATGATACTCTAAACCTCTACCTTGTTCTCTTATTCCCTAATTGTTTGGTCTTCTCCTTTTTTTTTTTTTAGCACTCATTACCTAGTCTACTGTCTTGAGTTCTTCTTTGCTCTATTGAATAGCATCCTTGTAGATTAGACTTCTTCAAAGAGAAGCTTAACCAAGGAATTTTAATATAGAAGCTGAGAGCATAGAGTAACATACCAGTATCAAGAATCAGGTAGAGGGGCCAGCTAGATGGCACAATAAATAAAGCACCAGCTCTGAAGTCAGAAGGACCTGAGTTCAAATCTGGCCTCAGATAATTAATGCTTTCTAGCTATGTGACTCTGGTCAAGTCACTTAACTCCAATTGCTTCAGCAAAAAAAAAAAAAAAATCAAGCAAAAAGATTGATTAGCCAAATAGGGCCAGAAGTTGGAGGCAATATCAGAGAAGAAAGCAGGATCAAAATGTGAAATTCACAACAAGGCCCAAGAAAAGAACAGGTCAGAGGTACAACAGTTAGGCTAAAAGTTTTGTGCTAAGATGTAGACAAGGCACTGAACTTAGACAAAGAACATGAGTTAGTTTTGTTGTATTTGGAGGCTACATAAACGGATGTGAATTATATCTTCACACATATAGCATTGAAGTCTAACCATGTACCAGTGAGCTTGATTCTCTCAATTTTCCCAAAGCCTTATTAATACTTCATTTTGTACCTACTTTCATTGACCTCCAGGGAATCTGTGGAATGATAGACTTGTTCACACCCCTTTCAGCTATAATGCTTCCTGTGCACTTCTTCCCCCTACCCTCCCACTTTCCTGAACCTTCATGGAATCATAGCAGGAGTCATTAGGCTCCTAATATGAGTATCTTAGATTTATCCTTATGCTCTAACTAGGAGTGTCATGAATTTATCATTTTCCACATATATTACATATTCCCTATATACCACTTGTTTTATGGTCTGATACCACAAGGTTGCATACCAGTTTATAAAGTGGAATGATTTAAGTGACCAAAATTTCTACTTTGTGTGGATTGCTATGGATTATGATTGAGAAAGATAGGAGGAAGCAAAGTAAAAATGGCAAAGTAGCAGGAAATAGTGCGATAAGCCCTGCAAAAAACTTACTCCAAACAGATCTAGAAAAGAAAGTGCACCAGATTATATCTGATGGGGAAATCCAAAAAGCCATGATGAGTCATTTGTCCAGCCTAAACTGGTGTAGGGAGGTAGGTCTCCAAACACTAGAAACAGATCTGGAGGACCCCAGGAAAAGTTGTGCATAAGAGCTAGAAAGAGATCCCAGACCCAAATTGACACACTGCTTGCAGAGTTCAGAAACAACTGCCAACTGGCAGCTTCTTAGCCCCACTATCTGGTTTTAGGTCACAGATCCAGGGCTCTCTAGAAAGGGTACCTGCTTCCTGATGTAATGTTGTTAATGATTAGGAGAATCCAACACTTTGTACAGAGAAAAGTTGAAGCTTAGAAGCAAGCAGCATTGGTATGACTTAGAATCGAGGAACAGAGCAGGATCTCAATTCCATCTTCTAACCCAATCTTAAGCTTACAGAGAAATAAAAAGGGAAAGAATCTTAGACCAAGGGAAACCTACAGTTCTGTTGCTCTGAACTCTACCCAGTCCCAAACCCAGGTCAAGAACTTGGAGAGCTCAGACTAGGGAAACCACCAGAGTTTACCCTGAATCAGGCTATATTACCTATTCCTTAGATCCTAGATTAACACAATAATCAATGCCCCTAAGAACAGGAACAGCCCACACAGAGCCTACCCTAACCCCCAAAAGTCAGGAAACAGACTGGAAAAATAATAAGAAAAGAACCACATCCACCATAAAGAGCTATTATGATGGCAGATGCTGAAGATTCAAACCCAGAAGACAAGAATGGGTCCAAAACAGCTAAAGCAAAGCCTCAGAGAAAACCAAGCTTAGACACAAGCTAGAATTCCTGGAAGAGATGAAGCAAGAGTTTTAAAATGTTTATATCAACGACATAAGAGCACCAGAGGAAAAAACTGGAAAAGAAATAAGAGCTATGGAAAAAATATTGGGAAAGGGGATTAACAGCTTAGAAGAAAAGGTACAAAACCTTCTTCGAAAGAACTCTCTGAAATTTAGAATATGGACCAAGTAGAGGAAGCCAGTGACTCTAGAAGACAAGAAATAATAAAGCATAGTAAGAATCACAAATGATTTGGCACCCAGCATTATAAAAGACTGGAAAACTTGGAATATACTATTATTGAAGATGAAGGATGTGGACTTATATCCAAGGATAACTTACCTTGCAAAACTAAGTATACTACTATAAAGGAAAATGAAATAGAAGATTTCCCAGAATTCCTGATTAAAAGACCAAAAATGCAGTGAAATTTTGGAGTTCAAACACAGGATTGAAAATATAAAAATGTAAATACGAATGAACAATGATAGGAACTAAACAAGGACTAACTGCTTACATTTAAATATGGGGAAAATACAGATATCTCCTCTAAAACCTAACATCATCATAGAATCTATAGAAAGCCTTAGATGGTTATGTTTTATCTTGATGATCTTAAGAGAGAATTGAAAGAGTGAGGAAGAGGAATACAGTGAGAGCACGGGGAGATAGAGGGATGGAGACTAGGAAAAATTATCTCATATAATCAAAATATTCAAATAGACATTTATATAAACAAGTTATGGAGAACAACTAACACTCAGGTCTCACTTTCATCTAAATAAGTGCATGCACCTGCATGCGCAGAGTTGATAATAATACATTTCACTCAACAGGAAAATAGAAAGAAAAGGGGGTGTTATAGAGAAAGCAGATTAAGGAAGGGATTAGACTTTAGCAAAACAAATTCTAAAGATGTACAAAAATATTTATAGCTCATTTTGAGGTAACAAAGAACAGAATTCTGAGAAGCTTCTCATAACTTGGAAGATTGCTGAACAAATTAGATTATGTAAATGTGACAGAATACTGTTGTGCTGCATGAAATAATAAAGGAAATGGTTTTTGAGAAACCTAGAAAAACTTATATGAACTGATGCACAATGAAATGAACAGAACTATAATAATATGGTAAAGAAAAACAACTTTAAATGAATAAGGAACTTTAATCAGTGTAATGACCAACCATGATTTTGGAGGACTAATTATGAAATATGCTTCTCATTGCCCAATAGAAAAGTGAAGGACTGAAAGATACACTGAAATATTTTTTTTCCTTTGCAATGTCCAATATGAAAATTGGGTTAGCTTGACTTGTTTATTTTGATGTTTGTAATGGATTTTATTTTTCTTTTCTCATTGAGATAGAAGTAATTGAGGGAAAGAGTTGAGAGGACAGATTTCTTAATGATTAAAAATATGTGTATGTGTGTATAATTAAAAAAAATAGATGCTTCAGTGATCTATGATTTTATCAATAGGAATATTCCCATTATGAATACAGATTTTGCAGCCTTACTTAAAATCTTACTTTATTAAAAGTCCATAGCTACTCAGGAAACAAAAAATATTCATCACTAAATAGTCAGCTTTTCCAGAGTTTACTAAAAAAAATAAGCTTTTAAAGCCTTTGCATCAGAATAAGACCTGCTGGAGTTTTCCTTTACTCTTTGAAAACAGAGACTATCTTTTACCTTTTGATCTCCAGAATTTAGCACAGTGCCAAACATGTAATAATATCCTGAAATATTATTAATATTTTATAGAACATACTGCAAAGTACTACTACCCGAGGCTAAGTAAAATTATGAAATAGTTGAAATTTGTCATTAGTTCCCACTCTTTTTGTACCCTCCTCACCATTCATTCCATGTTGCTTTCTCTTTTTAACTCAAATCATGACATGAAAAGCCTTATTGCCTTTTATTAATCAGTTTGTAAGAAGTTTTGTTGGGAGGAGTGAGAGCTAGGAAACAATCTTGAAATCTCACTACATAGAAAGCCACTAAGTTCTAATACAACATATAGTAGACATGCTATAAATTGAATTTTAAAAAGAAAAGATAGTTATTTTTAATGAATTTCTCTTATCTGTCCAAGAAACAAAGATTAGATGGACTGTCATGAAAATAATGGCTTCTGTTGTTAAATATGCTTTCTTGAAATGAAAGTTTATTGCTACATATATTGAATCCTTTTGATATTCTGCTAGCCCATGACAATGTTTTATTTTTCCTTTTTTCTTCTTAAATTTTGTTTTTTTCTTACTTTGTATTTAGTTTTAAATAATTTTTTAAAAATTTGACAGAGGCTAATGTTAACACATAAACGTGTAACATCTAAATATAACTCTTGTGATTATTTTTCATATAGGTTGTCAGTGCTTAACTTAAAATTTTTTTCAATAGTTTCTTACTTTTCCAAATAGAAGTAAAGATGTTTTTCAACATTCATTTTTGTCAAACTGTGTTCCAGATTTTTCTCCATCCCTCCCTTTACTTCCCCTTTCCTCAAGACAGCAAGAAATCTGATGCAAGTTAAATATGTACAATTCTTTTAAACATATTTCTATATTTCTCATGTCATGCAAGAAAAATCAGAGAAAAAGGGAAAAAAACAAATCAACAACAACAACAAAAAAGATGAAAATACTGTTCTTCAATCTACATTCAGTCTCCATGTGTCTCTGGATATGAATAACTCTTTTCATCCCAAGTCTACTGGAATTGTCTTGAATCACCACATTGTTGAGAAGAGCGATATCTATCACAGTTGATCATCGCCTAATCTTGTTGTTGCTGTGTATAATATTCTCTTGATTCCACTCACTTCATGAGTAGCATCAGTTCCTGTGTCTCCAGGCCTTTCTGAGTAACTTATTCATCCATTCCCCAACTGATGATCATCCACTCATTTTCCAGTTTCTTGCCACTACAAAAAGGGCTGTTACAAACATTTTTGCATATATAGGTCCCTTTCCCTCTTTTAAGATCTCTTTGGCTTACAGACCCAGTAGATACACTGCTGGAGCAAAGGACATGTAGTAACTTCATTATAACTAATTCTTTATCTTTCAATGGGAGTGATAAGAAGAATAGGGAAAAAAGCTTAGGGAAGGAATTCTTACATTATGTTGAAGATTCACTAGTTCTCAAAAATACTGGTTTCTTCTACTTTTCTCCTCTTAACGTGTGGTCTTCTCTGTCTCCTACTGTATCCATTCATGAAAGTGCTAAACAGCTGCAAAAGGGCCAAAATTTGGATTAGAAGAAGGGAAATGAATTACTGAAGTCAGTAAACATGTATTTATTAGTTACTTCGAGAGCCTTCAGCAGTTTGAAGGATATGAAGTTAAAACAGATGTATATCATTGCATCAGGGATTAAGATCCCCTAAGCTTCATAAGAGAATATAAGCCCAGCTAGCTGCAGAGAGAGGAAAGGCTTGAGGGTCAGGGCAAATTCAGGACAAGATGAGGACGTTACTTTTAGTACAGTTTGGTTGTAGCTTCAAGCAACATATATGAAATGAGAAAGGTTGAAGCCAATTGTGGAGGACTGTAATGCTCTACTAAGGGATTTCTTTTTCTTCTAAAGTCACTAGAAAGATGTCAGAAATTTTTGAACAAGGGAGTATCATGGCCAGATCTGTTCATTAAGTTTATTGCTGTGGCTAGAACAAGGATAGAGAGGGAGAGTGCCAGGCTTGTGTTTACAGAAGCTGGTGTTCAGATCTCATACTTTATACTTTGTAACAGTAACTGAGGAAAAGTCCCTTCACTTTTCCAGCATCATGCAGCCCTCTAAGATTTATCTGCTAAGCTATGGATAGGTGGGAAGAAGCAGTTCTGACACAGTTGTACTGACATGAAAGATGGCTTGGTTAAAAGAGATGGTGACTGTTTCAAACCAGTTCCAATTGTTCAGTGATGAAGAAAGCCATATACACCCAGAGAGAGGGATATGAATGTGGACCACAACATAACATTTTCATGCTGCTCTCTATTGATATTTGCTTGCATTATGTTTCCCTTGTCAGATTTTTTTTTCTTGCACAGCAAGATAACTGTAAAAATATGTATACACATATTTGATTTGTCAAGTATTTCAACATAATTATCATGTAGTAGACTTCCTGCCATCTAGGGGTGGGTGGGGACTAAGAGGGAAAAATTTGTAACAGAAAGCTTTGCAAGGGTCAATGTTGAAAAATTACCCATGCATATGTTTAGGGTCAATGTTGAAAAATTACCCATGCATATGTTTCACAAATAAAAAGCTTTAATAAAGTGAAAAAAAAAATTAAAAAAAAAGAAGAAGAGGAGATGGTGACACTGAGACTGGGAAAAGAGGGAGGCCATTATACTCTAGAGAGCTGAGGAGGATTTGAACTAGAATTGTGTTAATGAGTGGAAAGAATTATACTTGAGAGATTTTATATATATATACACACACATATATATATATATATATGTAGCTATGTATTTAGAACATAATATATAATATTTACAGTTATGCTTCCCCCAAATTTTCTCTTCCTTTAGATTCAATATACCTAGTACTTTTAAATGATCTTTATATGGTATGATCTTACGGCCTTTACCCTTCTAGTCACTTTTTTTTCCTCTGGATGTATAGATTTGAAATATATAAGCAAGAAGAGGAATATGGAAGGAAAGAGAAGAAAACCAGTGTTTATTAAGTATATCCTGTGTGCCAGGCACTGTTAAGTAAATATAGGGACAAACAAAAGTGAAGTGTTAACTATTCTATGCCTGCACTCTATTGAATTTATGGGACTTGTAAGGCATTTACTTAGAAATCATAACTGAAGTTGTAGGAATGGTTGAAATCAGCCTGGGGACAGAATATGTTGAGAGGAGATAGATGCATCAAGCCTTGGGGAATAACCAAATTTAAGAGAATATCAAGGGAAAGGAGCATGACGAGAAAGAGTTTAAAAAGGGATGAGGCCAACCAAAGATACTATAGTCTGCCTAAAGAATTAAAGAGGGATCCAAAGACTCCAGCTTTTGGGGTAAGAACTCACTATTTGACAAAAACTGCTGGGAAAATTGGAAACTAGTATGGCAGAAACTAGGTATTGACCCATACCTAATACCCTATACCAAGATAAGGTTGAAATGGGTTCATAACTTAGACATAGAGAGTGATGTTATAAGCAAATTAGAAGAACAAATAATAGTTTACCTCGCCCTTTGCCTCTGTGTCCGCTGCCTGCTGCTGCTCCTGCTCTGTCTGCTGGGAGAGGAAGAAAATGGCTGTGCCACCTACTTATGCTGACCTTGGAAAATCTGCCAGGAATGTGTTTACTAAAGGCTATGGATTTGGCTTAATAAAACTAGATCTGAAAACAAAATCTGAGAATGGACTGGAATTTACAAGCTCAGGTTCAACAAACACTGAGCAAAGTTTTGGGCAGTTTGGAAACAAAATATAAATGGTCTGAATATGGCTTGACATTCATAGAAAAATGGAACACAGACAATACATTGGGTACTGAAATTACAGTTGAGGATCAGCTTGCACATGCACTGAAACTGACCTTTGATTCGTCCTTCTCACCTAACACTGGGAAAAAAAGTGCTAAGATTAAGTCAGGATATAAGCGAGAACATATCAATCTTGGCTGTGACATGGATTTTGATATTTCTGGACCTTCCATACGAGGAGCTGTGGTCCTTGGCTATGAGGGTTGGTTGGCAGGCTACCAGATGAATTTTGAAACTTCTAAATCTCGGGTGACCCAGAGCAACTTTGCTGTTGGCTACAAGACGGATGAATTCCAGCTGCACACCAATGTGAATGATGGCACAGAATTTGGGGGCTCTATTTATCAGAAGTAAAACAAGAAGTTGGAAACTGCTGTCAACCTAGCCTGAACAGCTGGAAATAGCAACACTCGTTTTGGAATAGCAGCCAAATATCAGATTGACCCTGATCCCTCTTTCTCTGCTAAAGTGAACAACTCTAGCTTGATAGGCTTAGGTTATACCCAGACTCTAAAACCAGGTATCAAACTGACATTATCAGCTTTGCTGGACGGCAAGAATGTCAATGCTGGTGGCCACAAGCTTGGTCTAGGACTGGAATTTCAAGCATAAAAGAAGTTGTACAATCACTTAATTTTAAAATATTTTGCAGGATAGCTACCTTCAGAAATTAGTGTACCTTTTCATGTTGTACGTCTGGGACGCAAGTATTGCTATGTATCAATCATGTTAGACTTTCAGGTTAAAGATGACGCAGCTTTAAAGTGTTATCCTTTCAGAGATACAGAAGAAACCCGACTCAGAAAAAAGGGGCCTTTCAGCTCCAGGCTTTTGAGGGGATATGTGATGATTCCCACAACAGCTTTCAGAATTCTCTAAGGATTGAAAGGGTGCATTGAGTTACCTTTTTTTTTTTTTTTAATCTAGAGATAGCTACTAGTGGAAGGCAATGACATGCAGGCATTTAGTAAATGTGGACTGATTAAATGAATGAAATCTTGACTTCTGAGAATTTATGGTCCATTGCAGTCAACTTGGCTACATATCTATCCTAAATGGATAGAAAGAGGCTCATTCCTTAATGGAGTGAAAACTAGTCTGAAAAGAGGACTTTCCTTTTTCTTTTTTTTTTTTAAGTCACATTCTCATGAATTGTTCTATCCTTGATTAGTACTTCTGCCAAAAATTGTCTGCAGAGTCCTTTAGGTGTCTACTTTGTATCATTTTGTTGTGGAACCAGTTTGACTTGATTAAGCCAATAGTTGAGTACTTAATTCCCAGTCTCATTGGGGTTCCATTCATTTTGGCTGAGTTATAATACAAAGAGGCTACCAGGACACAGAACCATAAGCAGGGAAGAGCTGTATAACTGTGCTCACATAGTGACATCACTTGGAATCAAAATTGGACTTTTGTATTCTCACACTAATTTTTTTTTAGCAATTAATGGATACATTTTAGAGTCTTCCATATTATGTGGAATTAGACACCTTCCCCTCCAAATGCTGTACTTACCACCACTTAAAAATACAACTTGAATAAAATATTGAAACCTCAAAAAAAAAAATAGTTTACCTCTCAAATCTGTGGAGAAGGAAGGAATTTGTAGCCAAAGAGGAATTGTAGTATATTATTGAATACAAAATGGATAATTTTGATTATATTAAGTTAAAAAGTTTTTGTACAAACAAGACCATTGCAGACAAGATTAGAAGGAAAGCAATAAACTGCAAAAAAAAAAAAAAAATTATATTCCAGGACTCTGATAAAGGCCTCATTTCTTTCTTTTCTTTTTTCTTTTCTTTTTTTCTTTTTTGCTGAGGCAATTGAGGTTAAGTGACTTGCCCAGGGTCACACAGCTGGGGAATGTTAAGTGTCTGAGACTAGATTTGAACTCAGGTCCTTCTGACTTCAGGGCTGGTGCTCTATCCACTGCGCCACCTAGCTGCCCCTAAAGGCCTCATTTCTAAAATATATAGAAAACTGACTCAAAATTGTAAGAATTCAAGCCATTTTCCAATTGATAAATGATCAAAAAATATGAACAATTTTCAGATGAAGAAATTGAAAACATTTCTAGTCATATGAAAAGATGCTATAAATCACTGTTGATCAGAGAAATACAAATTTAGACAACTCTGAGGTACCACTATACACCTCAAATTCACTGAAATAACTGGAAAAGAATGACAAATTTTGGAGGGGATGTGGGAAAACTGGGGCATTAATACATTGTTGGTAGAGTTGTGAACTGATCCAACCATTCTGGAGAGCAATTTGGAACTGTGCCCAAAGGGCTGTCAAACTATGTATAATGTTTCTACTGGGTTTATATCCCAAAGAGATTATAAAGAAGAGAATGGGCTCCACATGTGCAAAAATGTTTGTGGCATCCCTTTTTGTAGTGGTAAGAAACTGGAAACTGATTAGTTGCCCATCAGTTGGAGAATGCCTGAACAAGTTATAGTGTATGAAGGTTATGGTTTATTATTGTTCTGTAAGAAATGATCAGCAGTGATCAGAGAAATGCAAATTAGGACAACTCTGAGATACCACCACACACCTGTCAGATTGGCTAAAATGACAGGAAATGATAATAACAACTGTTGGAGGGGATGTGGGAAAACTGGGACACTGATACATTGTTGGTGGAACTGTGAACGGATCCAACCATTCTGGAGAGCAATTTGGAGCTATGCTCAAAAAGTTATCAAACTGTGCATACCCTTTGACCCAGCAGTGTTTCTACTGGGCCTATATCCCAAAGAGATTTTAAAGGAGAGAAAGGGACCCACATGTGCAAAAATGTTTGTGGCTGCCCTTTTTGTAGTGGCAAGAAACTGGAAATTGAAAGGATGCCCATCAATTGGAGAATGGCTGAATAAATTATGGTATATGAATGTTATGGAATATTATTGTTCTGTAAGAAACGACCAACAGGAGGATTTCAGAGAGGCCTGGAGAGACTTGCATGAACTGATGCTGAGTGAAATCAGCAGAACCAGGAGAACATTATACGCAGCAACAAGACTATACGATGATCAATTTTGATGGACATGGTTCTCTTCAACAATGATGTGATTCAAACCAGTTCCTATTGTTCAGCGATGAAGATAGTCATATACATCCAGAGAGAGGCCTGTGGGAACTGAGTGTGAACCACAACACAGCATTTTAACACTTTCTGTGAATATTTCCATGCATTTTGTTTTCCTTCTTAGGTTGTTTTTTCTTCTTCTCTTTCTAGATCTGATGTTTCTTGTGCAGTAAGATAACTGTATAGATATGTATACATGTATTGTATTTGTCATATAATTTATCCTATTTAGCATGTATTAGATTACCTGTCATCTAGGGGTGGGGGTTGGGGGGAAGGAGGGGAAAAGCTTGGGAAAAAAAAAGTTTTTGCAAAGGTCAATGTTGAAAAATCACTCATGTTTTGTAAATAAAAAGCTTTATATATTAAAAAAAAAAGAAAGAAATGATCAGCAGTATGATTTCAGAGAGGCCTGAAGAGACTTATATGAACTGATGCTGAGCTAAATGAGCAGAGCCAGGAGATCATTGTACATGGCAACACGATTATATGATGATCAATTCTGCCTCTTTTCAACAATGAAATGATTCAGGCCAGTTCCAATGATCTTGTGATGAAGAGAGCCATCTACACCCTGAGAAAGGACTGTGGGAATTGAGTGGGGATCACAATATAGTATTTTCATTCTTTTTATTGTTTGCTTTTCTTTCATTGATTTTGTTTTCTTTCTCATTTTTTCTTTTTTGATCTGATTTTTCTTGTGCAGCATAATAATTGTGGAAATATGTATAAAATAATTGCACATACTTAACATATATTGAATTACTTGTCATCTAGGGGAGGAAATGAAGGAAGGGAAAAAATTTGAAACAGGGTTTTGCAAGGATGAATGTTGAAAATTATCCATGCATATGTTTTAAAAATGAAAAGCTGTACTAAAAATAAATTTAAAAAATTAAAGAGAGATTATAATTTTATTGGTAACTACTTTAGTTCTTCAGCTTCTCTTATGACAGTTTCTTATGTTTTACCTGGTATTTTTTACAGCACTTTTCTAATTCATGATGTGATATTCCCCTTAAATGTATATTTGTAATTTATTTGTTAATTGGATATGCCAAGTGAAAACTAACTAGAATAGCTAGATTCAGAAGGTTATACAAACACATTTTACCAGCACACTTGACTAAATGCTATGAAGATAGAAATGATAAATATTCTTTAAAAAACAAACTGTAAAATTCCTCCCAAATACTATGCTAAAATAATATTTTCCAATTTAACTCTATTCTTTCATTATGTCTTTTTAAGGGTCAACTATATTTGCTTGTAACAGACCAGGGCTTTCTTACTGAAGAAAAAGTTGTTTGGGAAAGTCTGCACAATGTAGATGGTGATGGAAATTTTTGTGACTCGGAATTCCATCTGAGGCCTCCCTCAGATCCAGAAACTGTATACAGAGGGCAACAAGATCAGATAGATCAGGTAAGCCAGGTTTTTTTTTTTTCCTTTTTAAAAATACCTATTCCATTCAGATATAAGACTGTTTCCAAAGTATTTCTTTTCAATTAAGATTTAATTCATTAATACAGTGCTGAGAAGTTAATTCACCTGTCACTTGTGTTATTGGTTTACTACTCTCTGAATTGTAGAGAGGGTAAACTTGCTTGGGGAGGATAAAATATAAAATAGTAGAAATTTATTCCAACATTTCTGCTTAAGCTTCTGAGTATTCAGATGTCAAGTGGAGAAACCTATGGGTAAGTGGAATTTATGTGCCTGTATTAATTTGCACTTTAAAAGGTTACCTAAGTGATGACATGCCATCACCATCCTATCTTCTCTGGTAGATTCTGGACCCTCTGTGTAATCCCTGTTGTCACTAATCTTCAATTTCTCTCTATCTGCTAGTGGCTTCTCTACTACAATCTTGTCTCCCCCATCCTCAAAAAACCCTCACTTGATCCATGTCTTTCCATTAGCTGCTGTCCTATAGCTATCCTGTTTTTGTGGTTAATGTCCTTAATAAAACTATCTGCATTAGAATACTTCTTTTTCATTTCTTTTCACTCTGTTCTTAACTTTTTGCAGTCTGGCTTTGTTTTATTCAGCTGAAACTGCTTTCTCCAAAGTTACAAACGATCCTTTAATTGCCAAATCTAATGGCCTTTGCTCAATCCTTATCCTTCTTGTCTTCTCTATGGACTTCTCCTTGGTCCTCCCTAAATTTTTGGAACACTGTTGACTTCTGATTTTCCTCCTACCTACTTGACCATTCTTTCTCAGTTTCCTTTGTTGGATTTTAGATCCAGGATATGCCAAGTCATGTCTCTCAAAACCATGCCCTAGGCCTTTTTTTTTTCTCCTTCTACGTAATTTTACTTGGTGATCTCATCAACTTTCATGGTTTCAGTTAGTAGCTCAGTGCACATTATTCTAAGATTTACTTGTCCAGCACAATCTCTTCCCCAATCTCCAATATTTCATCTCCAACTGATTGCACTGATTTTCCTAGAACTCAGGTTTGAACATATCACTCCTCCCCCAGTTCCCTGTCACCTAATATAATAATAATTATTAAAAAAAAAACTCTGGCTTTTAAAGTCCTTTATAATTTTTCTAGTCTTCCTATGGCTTAATCTTCTTGATATACTCTAAGATCCAGGGATACACAGGCTTCCTTGTTATATTTCCCACTAGACACTCTCAGCTCTGGATATTTTCAATAATCATCTCTCATTCCTGAAATACTCTGACACGTCATCTGTCTCCTTTTCTCTGGCTTTCCTTAAGTCTCAGCTAAAAGTCCCACCATCTGCAAAAAGCTTTTCCCTCTCTTCTTTAATTTTAGTGCATTCATTCTGAAATTTTTTCCAAGTTATTCTTTGTATATTTTGCTTACACATAGTTATTTGCATGCTGTCTCTCCATTCATCTGGGAGATCCTGGAAAACAAGGACTGTTTATTGCTTTCTATTATGTCTCAAATGCTTAGCATACTGCCTGGAACATAGCAGGCCCTCAATAAAAGTGCAATAAATAACTAGTTGGTTTGAATCCATCTCCATTTTATTCATCATTTTCACAGAGTAGTTCAATAAGAAATGAAAAGCAAAGGACAGATGATTTCATACTCTGAGACCAAAAAATTTCAGGTCACTGATAATTTCTTCTACTTGTTCTAAGTATGTAGTAAAATAAGTCTACACAATTTTTTTTTTCAACTGAAATATAACACTTCTATTTATTTAGGCACAAATTCTTTTTGATTGAATTTTGATTTATATTTTGTTTTTGTTCTTTATTTTGAATGTATTTTACAAATCTGTAGTAAAAATCATGATTATAAAATCATAAATTTATGCCTCATCTATCTTATTTGAATTAAGAACTTTTTTCTTAATTAAAATCACTTATATCTGTATTGTAATAAGTTTTGCATGACTTTTTATATATGATGAGCATTATATCTTTTGCATTCTCAAAGGGTGAAGGAAAGGTTGAAGGAAGGGAGGAAATTCAGAATTGAGAATAAAATAAATTTTTTTTAAATAGTTAAAGAGAAAAAGAAGAAAAAGTCCTTTCTAATGTCTTCTGAAATATAATTTACTTCTTACTTTAATGGATACTTAAGCTCCACCAATATTTTTATAATTGTAATGCAGACTTGGGATCTTACCTAAATTTATTAATATTTAATTTTTCATAGTAAGAAGATAGTAAAAGCACTTACATATTCTTGATAAGATTCTGTCATCTGATCTGAATAAACTTCATCTTTTGATATTGCAAGATCTAAAAGATAAGATTGATAAACTTGCTATTAATAAATTTTGAGAGATCATGAAGAACATGAACCAGTTTTCAAGAACAGAAAGAGAATACACTGTGCAAACTTTAGTCCAGTAAGCATGATCTTCATTATTGCCACAGTTCAACCATGTCTTACTTAAAATGTTTAAAAGTGAAACTGAATGCTTTATAATTATAGAAAGGAGTTGAGAAAATATATCTTCTTGCTTCTTTTGCAGAGATGATGGACTGTGTGTGTGACTATTCTATTTCTTAAATTCATTTAATATGTTATTTAATTTCTTTCAACTGGTCTTTTTTTGTCCTTTTTTTTTCCCCCTTTGGGGAAAGTTATATTCAGAAGTTAAGGTGTTGGAAACACAAAAGATATCAACAAAAACATATTTTTTTTAAAAGGAGTGATTTGTGAATATTTAGAAAAGAAAATCACAGAGAGGCTTTCTGGTTTCATCATGAACAGGTCATGCCAGATTGTACATATATGATTTTTGGACATGATCACTAAATTGGTAGGTCGGGCACTTATATAGATAGCCATTTATATAGATTTTATCAGGGCATAACAGCCATCTCACATACTCTGGTCCACACAAAAAGGACTTCTAAGTAAAATGGGCTAATAGCTATGAGCTGTTCCTCATACACAATATCCCATTCCATGCACCATCATCATGCACTCCACCTTTTAGAAATCTTGATCCCTTGAGAATTCAGCTGTGCCATCTCCTAAGTTCTTTCATAACCCCACCAGCAGCAGCTACTAATGCCTTTTTCCTACATATTACCTCATATTTATTTGGTGTTTACATATTACCTCCCCTGAGAGAATGTGAGTCTTTGAGGTAAGTACTTTTTCATTTTTGTGTTTATATGCCCAGGACCTGACACAGAAAAGACAGTTAATGCTTATTGATGGATGTTAGCTAGGAGATAATTATAGTTAGATGTATTCAGAACTTCTATCTCTTCTACTATTATTATGTATCTATTTCTTCCACCCTTTTTAGCTAAACTCCTTGAAAAAGCCATCGATAGCAGGTGCCTTTACTTTTTCTCTTCTTAACTAACCTTTTACCATCTGACTTCCGACCTGATCATAACACAGAAACTTCTTTTTCAAAGGTTATTTCGTAATTGCCAATTTGTTGGCTTTTTCTTAATTCTCATTCTCTCCTGTGACACTATGGATCATTCTTCCTTTTTGATACTTTCGTCTCTATAAGTTTTCAGGATCCCATTCTTCCCTGGTTCTCTTTTTACCTATCAAACCACTTATTCTTAGTATCCTTTTCTGGATCCTTATCCAGATCATATTCTTTATCACAGAACCTCAGGGTTCCCTCATTGCATCCAGGGCCCATCTCCAGTCATCTTGATCTATTTCTTGCTACTGGACCCATATAGCTCTGGAGGAGAGAGTGAGGCAGGTGACCTTGCCCAGTTCTCCCTCACTTAAATCCAATTCACTTGCATGTCATGGCATCCCCTCCCTAATGTCATGGTCCTCTCTGAGAATGAAGGACAAACAACTTTTCTTTTTCCTCCATACTGATGGCTTTAAGTAGATACTACTAATCATTTTAAGGAAAAGCCTATTTATTACTATACTCTCTAAGTGTTTTTAATAGGAATGGGTGTTGGATTTTATCAAAAGCTTTTTCTGCATCTATTGAAATAATCATCTGTTTTTTGTTAATTTGGTTATTAATGTAATTGATTATGTTGATAGTTTTCCTAATATTGAACCAGCCCTGCTTTCCTGGTATAAATCCTACTTGGTCATAGTGTATTATCCTGGGGATGACTTTCTGTAATCTCATTGCTAATATCTTATTTAAAATTTTTGCATCAATATTCATTAGGGAAATGGGTCTATAGTTTTCTTTCTCTGTTTTCTCCCTACCTGGTTTAGCTATCAGCACCATATCTGTATCATAGAAGGAATTTGGCAGTACACCTTCTTTACCTATTTTTTCAAATAGTTTGTGTAGTATTGGAATTAATTGTTCTTTGAATGTTTGGTAGAATTCACATGTAAATCCATCTGGCCCTGTAGATTTTTTCTTAGGGAGTTGATTAATAGCTTGTTCTATTTCTTTTTCTAAAATGGGTCTATTTAAACAATTTATTTCCTCTTCTGTTAACCTGGGCAATCTATATATATATATATATATTTTTTTTTTTTTTTTTAGCTTCCTCCCAGTGTCCCTGGCTTTGCTCTTTCAGGCCCCAGAACAAAGCTCCTTCCTCTTGTCCCTTCAAGTACTGACTAGCCAGTACACCCTCTTCCCCACCTCTCCCCCTTCTTACCCCTCAAACTCCCTGAGTCTTCCTAAACATCTCCAGGGCCCTGAGTTGTGCCTTTCAACATACCCATGTGAGGACTTGGAGCTTCCTGCTTTTATCACGTGCCCTAAGACCCTCCAACATTGTTCTAACTACAGCATGGATTCATTTTACTAGGAAGAGAAATGAATAGTGAAAGCACTGTGGGTTCATGGTAGGTGCTGCTCATTTTTATTGATGAGGAAACTGGGGTCCAGGAGACATGTCCAAGGGAACCACCAGAAGCTCTACACCTACTGTTTGTACCTACAATATTTCCATCTCGGGCAACCCAAGTCCCAACATAGGGACAACATCCAGTGGGACCAGGAAGGTCAATGCAATAATAACCATTTACTTAATAATAATAGTAGTAATAACTAGTGTTTATACAGAATTTTAAAGCTTGCCAAACTCTTTGCAGATAATTTATCCTCACAACCCTGAAGCCCAAAAGGATTTTATTTGGCTTTTCCAGCCTTAGCATATGCCCAGGGATTTCCACACAGGAGGTCCCAAATAAATACTTGTTTTTACTGAAACCTAGATGTAGCAGTCTCTTCCACTAGAGTAAGACCTCATAGGGTACATAGTAGGTGCTTGAAAAGTGTTTTAGAGTCATATCCATTGTCATGGAGAGACAGAGTCTGGACTTAGAGTTTAATGGACGCTTGGCTGGGATCCCATTTCTAAAACTTTGTGGTTCTGGGCTCTGGGTATTCATTTTCCTCACTTGTAGAACAAAGATGATCATAAGTTAGTTGATTTAGAGGGTTGATGTACAGAAAATGACTGGATGTTGTAGGAAACCTTAAGATGCCAACATCAATGATGATCCCCAGTCTGATGGGACTTCCTTCAAGATATAGCACAAATCTCACTGTCCGCAGGTGACCTTTCCCCATTTTCTCATCTGTTAGAGACTTCTCCTCTAAGAGGCAATCTATATTTTTGTAGATATTCCTCCATTTCATTTAGATTATCAAATTTGTTGGCATAAAGTTGGGCAAAGTAACTCCTAATTATCTCTCTAATTTCCTCTTCATTGGAGGAAAGTTCTCCCTTATCATTTTTGAGACTAACAATTTGATTTTCCTCTTTCCTTTTTCTAATCAAATTAACTAAAGGCTTGTCTATTTTGTTGGTTTTTTCATAAAACCAACTCTTAGTTTTATTTATCAATTCAATAGTTTTCTTATTTTCAATTTTATTAATCTCCCCTTTTATTTTCAGAATTTCCAATTTGGTATTTAATTGAGGGTTTTTAATTTGCTCTTTTTCTAGCTTTTTAAATTGTAAGCCCAATTCATGGATCTTCTCTTTCTCTATTTTATGCAAGTAAGCATCTAGAGATATAAAATTACCCCTTATAACCGCTTTGGCCATATCCCACAAATTTTGGTATGTTGTCTCATTATTGTCATTCTCCTGGATGAAATTATTGATGGTGTCTATAATTTGCTCTTTTACCCATTCATTCTTCAGGATTAGATTATTTAATTTCCAATTAACTTGTGGTCTATTTTCTCCTAGCCTTATATTACATGTGAGTTTTATTGCATCATGATCTGAAAAGGATGCATTTACTATTTCTGCTTTTCTGCATTTGATTTTGAGGTTTTTATGCCCTAACACATGATCAATTTTCATAAAAGTTCCATGAACCCCTGAAAAAAAGTATACTCCCTTCTAACGCCATGCAATTTCCTCCAGAGATCTATCATACCTAACTTTTCTAACATTTTGTTTACCTCCCTAACTTCTTTCTTATTTATTTTGTGGTTTAATTTATCTGATTCTGAAAGAGCAAAGTTGAGATCCCCCAGTAGTATAGTTTTACCGTCTATTTCTCCTTGCATCTCTGTTAGTTTCTCCTCTAGGAATTTGGATGCTATACCACTTGGTGCAGATATGTTTAGTATTGATATCGCTTCATTGTCTATGGTACCCTTTAGTAAAATATAGTTTCCTTCCTTATCTCTTTTATTTAGATCTATTTTTGCTTTTACTTGGTCTGAGTTAAGGATTGCTACCCTTGCTTTTTTTTTTTTTTTTTTCATTCACCTGAAGCATAAAAAATTCTGCTCCAGCCCTTTACCTTCACTCTGTATGTATCTCTATGTTTTAGATGTGTTTCTTGTAAACAACATTTTGTAGGATTCTGGCTTTTAATCTAATCTGCTATCTGCTTCCGTTTTAGGGGAGAGTTCATCCCATTCACATTCACAGTTAAAATAACTATAGCTGTATTTCCTGCCATCTTATTTACCCAAAGTTATGTTTTTCTCTTCCCTTTCCCTTTTCTCCCTTCCCTCCTCCCCAGTATTTTGTTTTTGATGACCACCTCCCTTTAACAGTCCTCCCCCTCTCTTTTACACCTTTCCCCTAATCCTTCTATTAGTCTATCCTTTTCTTTTCCTCCTTTCCCTCCTACTTCCCTATAAGGAGGGCCAAGTTTTTCTTTGAAGCCAAATGTATCTGATATACTCTTTTAGAGCCCAATCTAATGAGAGTAAGATTTACACAATGCTCATCGCCCTCCTTTCTTTCCCTCAATTATATTAGATTTTCTATGTCTCTTCATGAGATTTTGCCTTATTTTACCTCCTTTTTTTTTTTACTTTATTTTGCCTCCTTTCCCCCTTTTTTATCAGTATGATATCCCTTCCACTTCTAACTTCTTTTCCATTATTATCAAAGTAAAATCAAATTATAATCCCATTCTTTAAGGATACCCATAGTAGAAATATAGTTCTGAAGAGTTCTTTCCTTTTTACCTTTTTATGATTCTCTTGAGTTCTGTATTTGGAGATCAGTTTTTTTGTTCAGATCTGGTCTTTTCATTAGAAATAGGTGAAAAAAAAAAAAAAAGAAATAGGTGAAATTCTCCTGTATCATTGAATCAGCATCTTCTTCCCTGGAAGATAATGCTCATTCTATCTGGATAACTTATTCTTGGCTGTAATCCAAGTTCTTTTGCCTTTCGCAATATCTGATTCCAGGCCCTTCGATCCTTTAATGTGGAAGCTGACAGATCTTGTGTGATTCTAATTATAGTTCCTCAGTATTTGAATTGTTTCTTTCTCTAGCGGCTTGCAATATCTTTTCCTTGATGTGATAGTCCTGAAATTTGGCCACGATATTCCTTGGGGTTTTAATTTTGGGGTCTCTTTCAGGAGGTGATTGGTGAATTCTTTCAATGGCGATTTTGCCTTCTGATTCTAAAACATCAGCGCAATTTTCTTTCATGATTTCCTGGAAGATAGCATCTAGGTTCCATTTTTCATAGTGGCTTTCAGGGAGTCCAATAATCCTTAGATTGTCTCTCCTAGATCTGTTTTCCAAGTCAGTTGTTTTTCCTAGGAGATATTTCAGATTTTCTTCTATTTTTTCATTTTTTTTGTTTTTGTTTGACTGATTCTTGAAGTCTTATTGAGTCATTCACTTCTATTTGTTCAAATTTAATTTTTAATGTATTATTTCCTTCAGTTACCTTTTTTAGCTCCTTTTGTAACTGGCCAATTGAATATTTGGTTCATTGCATTCTTTTTCCATTTTGCCCGTTTTATTTTTTCAGTGAATTGTTGTCTTTTTCCAATTCAACAATTTTGTTTTTCAGTGAATTGTTATTTTTTTCCAATTCACCATTTTTATTTTCCAGTGAATTGGTGATTTTTTCCATTTCCCCAGTCTTGTTTTTCAGTTTTTCACATCTCTGTTGCAGGGCATTATTTCTTTCTTGCACTGATCTCAAATCATTTCCCCATTTTTCTTCTAGCTCTCTTTTGAGATTCTTTATGCAATCTTCCAGGAAAGACTTGTGAAATGGGGACCAGCTCATGTTCATCTTTGTGGCTTCCTCTGGGGTTTCTTTCCCTTTAGGAACCTCAGAATCTGGGGTCTGCCCTTCTTTCTCTATGTAAAAGCTGTCCATGGTGAGAGCTCTCTCTGCTTCTTACTCATGTTTTAGAGCTTGAGGTCTGATTCAAGCAGGGGATTCCCCAGCCGGTTCAGTTTGCCCTGGGGCAGTTCGCGGGTACGGGGGCTGGTTGGGCTAGATCTGCACTAGGACTATGCTTTCAGCTGCTCTCAATCCACCCTTTACCAAAGGCAGATCTGCCTAGGTACCTGCCCGCAAGCAGAGAAAAGTGGCCCAAGCATCTCCCAGGGACTCCCTGGGTGCCTAAAATCTGCTGCTCTGTCCCAACCCTGGTCTTCCACCCCAGCTGCGCACTGGTGCCTGTCTGAAACTGACCTGCTCCAGAGTTCTTCCAAAGTAAATTTTTATAGAAGTGCGTTGTATTCCAAGTGTTTGATGGAGCCCTCACTCTAGAACCAGTTCAGAGGCTTAATTTGTTCTGCGTCTGAGGGAAGATCTGAGGAGCTCGCAGAGAATGATGTCTGCAGTTTGCCATCTTGGCTCTGCCCCTCCTTCCTTTGGAATTCTTGACCTTTTGTTCTTCCACATGAATTTTGTTGTAATTTTTTTTAGGTCAGTAAAATAATTTCTTGGGAGTTTGATTGGTATAGCACTAAATAAATAGATTAGTTTGGGTAGTATCGTCATCTTTATTATATTTGCTCCACCTATGCAAGAGCACTTGATATTTTTCCAGTTGTTTAGATCTGACTTTATTTGTGTGGAGAGTTTTGTAGTTTTGCTCATATAGATCCTGACTTTCCCTTGGCAGATATATTCCCAAATATTTTACACTATACACAGTTTTTTTGCTTTTTGCGGAGGCATTTGAGATTAAATGACTTGCCTAGGGTCACACAGCTAGGGAATGTTAAGTGTCTGAGACTAGTTTTGAACTCAGGTCCTCCTGACATCAGGGCTGGTGCTCTATCCACTGCACCACCAAGCTGCCCCAACAGTTATTTTAAATGGAATTTCTCTTTGTATCTCTTGCTGTTTGATTTTGTTGATGTATAAAAATGCTGATGATTTATGTGGATTTATTTTGTATCCTGTAACTGCTAAAGTTGTGGATTAATTCTAATAGTTTTTTAGTTAATTTTCTAGAGTTCTCTAAGTATACCATCATATCATCTGCAAAGAGTGATAATTTGGTTTCCTCATGACCGACTCTAATTCCTTAATCTCTTTTTCTTGTCTTACTGCCAAAGCATTTCTAATACAATATTGAATAGTAATGATGATAGTGGGCAACCTTGTTTCATCCCTGATGTTATTGGGAATAGTTCCAGTTTATCATAGTTACATATGATGCTAGCTGATGGTTTTACATAGATGCTACTGACTATTTTAAGGAAAAGTCCTTTTATTCCTATATTATCTAGTGTTTTTAATAGGAATGCATGTTGGATTTTATCAAATGCTTTTTCTGCATCTATTGAGATAATCATGTGTTTTTTTTTAATTTGGTTATTGATATAGTTAATTATGCTAATAGTTTTCCTAATATTGAATCATCCCTGCATTCCTGGTATAAATCCTACTTGGTCATGATGTATTATCCTGGGGATGATTTTCTGTAATGTCGTTGCTAATGTTTTATTTAAGATTTTTGCATCAATATTCATTAGGGAGATTGATCTATAATTTTCTATCTCTGTTTTTGTTCTACCTGGTTTATGTATCAGTACCATGTCTGTCATAAAAAGAATTTGGTAGGAGTCCTTCATTCCTTATTTTTTCAAATAGTTTATATAGTATTGGAGTTAATTGTTCTTTGAATGTTTGGTAGAATTCACATGTAAATCCATTTGGTCCTGGGGATTTTTTCTTAGGGAGTTGATTAATGTCTTGTCCTATTTCATTTATAATTGTTGCTGCTTTCCACTTCAGAGGCTTTTCTTTAATAAGTCACACTCATTATTTTATATATTACAAAAGTTCAGTAGAATTCCCTGCTTCCACACCTTTTTGCTCCCATCAAGTTTCCTGGGGCTCTGATTTCTTTTATTAGCCTATGTGAGCCTTTCAGCTTTCACTCTTAACTCTGTGGAGAAGAGTTTGACATATCCACCGTAGAAGTCCAGGTGGGAGTGGAGGGAGATGATGGGGCAGATGCATGTATGCAAACTTCAGCAGTTCTGGTTAGTTTGTTTGTTTAAAAATAAAGTCCTACAAAGCTTAAAAAAAAATGACTTGTTCTATTTCTTTTTCTAAAATGGGACTATTTAAGTAATTTATTTCCTCTTTTGTTAATCTGGGCAATCTATATTTTTGTAGATATTCCTCCATTTCACTTAGGTTATCAAATTTATTGGCATAAAATTGGGCAAAGTTAACTCCTAATTATTGCTCTAATTTCCTCTTCATTGGTGGAAAGTCTTCCCTTTTCATTTTTGAGACTAACAATTTGGTTTTGCCTTTTTCTAATCAAATTAACTAGAGGTTTTTTTATTTTGTTTTTTTCATAAAACCAGCTTTTAGTTTTATTTATTAATTCAATAGTTTTTTTACTTTCAATTTTATTAATTTCTCTTTTTATTTTTGGATTTCAAGCTTGGTATTTTATTGAGGGTTTTTAATTTGTTCTTTTTCTAGCTTTTTTAGTTGCAAGCCCAATTCATTGATTATCTCTTTGTTATCTAAGTAAGCATCTAGAGATATAAAACTTCCCCTTATTAATGCTTTGGCTGCAACCCACAAATTTTGGTATGTTGTCTCATTATTGGCATTCTCTTGGATGAAATTAGTAATTATGTCTGTAATTTGCTATTTCCCCCATTCATTCTTTGAGGATAATTTAGTTTCCAATTGTTTTTTGGTCTATTTTCTCCTGGCCTTATAATGCATGTGATTTTTATTGCATCATGTTCTGAAAAAAAAGCATTTACTATTTCTGCCTTCCTGCATTTGATTTTGAAGTTTTTAAGTCCTAAAACATGGTCAATTTTTGTATAAGTTCCATGAATCACCAAGAAAAAACTAAACTCCTTCTGTCTACACTTAATTTCCTCCAAAGATCTATCATACCTAACTTTTCTAAGATTTTGTTTACCTCCTTAACTTCTTTCTTATTTATTTTGTGATTCGAGTTATCTAGTTCTGAAAGAGCAAGGTTGCGATCTCCCACTATTATAGTTTTGTTGTCTATTTCTTCTTGCATCTCTCTGAACTTTTCCTCTAGGAATTTCCATGCTATACCACTTGGTGCATATATGTTTAGTGTTGATATTGTTTCATTATCTATGATACCCTTTAATAAGATATAGTTTCCTTCTTTGCCTCTTTTAATTACATCTATCTTTGCTTTTACTTGATCTGAGATCAGGATTGCTACCCTTGCTTTTTTTTGTTCAACCGAAGCATATTAGATTCTGATCCAGCCCTTTGCCTTCACTCTGTATGTATTATTATGCTTTAAATGTGTTTCTTGTAAACAGCATATTGTTGGATTCTGGCTTTTAATCCAGTCTGCTATCTGCTCCTGCTTTATGGGAGAGTTCATTCCATTCACATTCACAGTTAAAATAACTAATTCTGTATTTCCTGCCATCTTATTTACCCTAAGTTATGCTTTTCTCTTTCCTACCCCCCCCCTTCCCTCCTCCCTAATATTTTTCTTTTGATAACCACCTCCCTCAAACAGTCCTTCCCCTTTAGAGCCCCACCCCCTTTTTACACCTTTCCCCTAATTCTTCTGTTTTCCCTTCTGTTAATCTTTCCCTTTCTTTTCCCCCTTTCCCTCCTATTTCCCTATAAGGTGAGACAAATTTCTTTGTAATATCAAATATGCCTGTTATTCTTTCAGAGCCAAATCTGATGAGACAGTTATGTTAAATATAAAGAGAATAAATACAAAATACCATATAGTTAAATACTTAAAAGCAATATGGGAGATAGGATACTACTACTTGGGGAAAATCAGGAAAAATGATTTAATGTGGAAGGTAGTGTTTAAACTGTCCCTTAAAGGAAGAAGGGGATGTTATGGGGCGCATGCAAGAAGGGAGAATATTTCAGATTGAGGGACAGGAAATGCAAAGGCATAAAGACAGAGTATTATGCCTGAAGAATAGAGCCCAGGTGAAGTAAATCACAGAGTATGAGTAATGTACAAAGAAGCTAGAAAAGATAAATTAGGGCAGATTATGAAAGACTTTAAAAGCTAAAAAGGAGTTCACATATGATCCTGGAGACATTAGGGAGCCAGTATAGGTTACTGAATAGAGGAATAATATGGTCAAATCTGCACTTAAAGAAAATTCCTATAATGGGAGTTTATAGGAGGGTTTGAAATAGAAAGAAATTTGAGGTAGGGAGACCAGTTAAAGGAAGCTGTTTTAAGTCTAGCCAAAGTGGTAGCTGAATGAGTAGAGAAGTCAGTCATGAAATGTGTTGTGGAAGTAGAAAGTGTAGGATTTGCAACTAGTTGGGTTTGTGGTATGAGAGAATGAGGATTCAAGGAAAATACCAGCATTATGAACTTAGGAGAGAAGCATAGTAATACCACTTAAAGAAGTAAAAAAATTGAAAAAAGGAAAGGTTTAAGAAAAAAGAATGAATTGTGTCTGGGACATATAAAGTATGAGGTGGCTCTAAGACAACCAGTCTGAAACAAGCAATTGTTCATAGCAGGTTAAAATTTATGGGAGAAGCTGGAATTTATTAAGTAGTTTTATGAATCACCTGTTTGTGTGTGTGTGTATAACCCTGTTAATTAACTCATTAAAACTTATGGGTTCCCTAAGAAGATAAAGTGCAGAGAGAATAGACGATACAGGATAGTGTTTGGAATAAACAGAATAAAAGGGTATAGTACCAACGATGAACCAAGAAAGAAGATTGAGAAAAAGTAGTCAAATAGAAGACGGAGAATATTCTTTTTTTTTTTTTTT
>JAJPUD010003415.1:103971-128163 GCA_023553655.1 Myrmecobius fasciatus
AAGAGAACAGAATAATTGAGGTTGCAATTTGTTGAAGAAATGAGTGAGCTCAAGGGCATATGTAGAGAGGTTTGGCGTTTAGCAAAGATAAGGGGAACTTCTTTTTCAGACTGGAGGAAAAAAAAGAGTTGGGAATGAGGTTTTTGAAATTAAGAGAAGGGGAGAAAAGAGAATTCAAGTCAAATATTTTTCATATATTTCATTGGTCTAAATATATTCTGCACTATTTCCTAAAATCTAGTTTGTATAAAAGTATTATTTGTGTTATTTATTTTGACTGATTTTTTTTCCCAAGGAGTCTGATTTTTATGGAGACAACTATTCATAGCCTGATCTGTATTTCAACTAATGTACAGTCAAATCTTAGCAGAATTTCAGAGCTAATTGTGATGATTTTATTTACTAGGACTATCTTATGGCCTTGTCTCTACAACAAGAACAGCAGAGCCAAGAGATCAACTGGGAACAAATTCCAGAAGGAATCAGTGATTTGGAGCTAGCCAAGAAACTCCAAGAGGAAGAAGATAGACGAGCTTCTCAATATTATCAGGAACAAGAGCAGGCAGCAGCAGCAGCAGCAGCAGCTACTGCTGCTGCTGCTGCTGCTGCTACTGCTACTGCTACTGCTACTGCTGCTGCACAAGCCCAGGTAAAAAATTAGTTAAAGTAGTTTTCTGTCTTAAGTATGATTTTTAAAAAGGGGGGAAATGTGTTATTTAGAGGATATTAAGTTAATAGCTAATTAAGCACCACAATTACTGTTCCTATACTAGGCTCCAAAATCATCAGAAATTTCTCTTTTGCACTATAACAGCAATTTCCTATTATGAAGCAATGTTAATTTTGTCTTTGAGATAGTCAATTAATCGTACTATAAATCTAGGAATCCTCTTAATATTCAGTCTGTAAATCTCTATTCCAATATTTACTTTGTAACTCCAGATTTAAATGTAAGAATTTCCTGGATTACGTGCTCACAATAAGCCTTTTGTTTCATACACTTCTACCATAGTTATAGTAGTTTTAATATTCTTATGGATGTTTTACTGGAATTTAGAGCAGGGCTTTTTAACCTAGGGCTTTTGTATTTGTTTTTTGTGTTATTTTCTTTGTTTTACATTTTGATAATTGTATTCCACTGAAATTAGTTTCCTTTATAATCCTATGTGTTCTAGAAACTATAATTGCATAGCAATCAAATCATAAGAAATCTAGAAAGTTGTTTTTTTATCTAGAAGGGTAACAGGATGCCTATGGGGGCAGAAATAACTGAACTTGGAAAATGTTATAAAGAAAAGTGAGCTATTCTACTTGACACTTACTAGCTTTCTAGGATCATTGTATTACTACTGGACAAGTCACTTTACCCTGATTGCTTAACAAATTTAAGTAAACAAATCTATGGTTTGGTATTGTGTGAAACAAGTTAGTCTCATGCCTATTATCAGTTCTTTAATTTGGAATTCTATTCCTTGTTCATTTGCTTAAAATGAAGTGTGCTTTATTTGGGAAGTAATTATGCAACTTTACTAAAATATTTGTCAGCATAATTCCCTTAATTTCTTTTAATATTGGGATTTTTTTTCCAAAATAACTGATTAAACATCATTTAAAATAATCAAATATCCTCCTATGTTTTATTCTTAATCTTTTTTTTTTTTTAATTAAAACAGGGCCAGCCAGCACAAGTAACTGCCTCTCCAGTAAGTGGAAGACAATCTGGGAGTAATGAACGTAAACGCAAAGAACCTCGGGAAAAGGACAAAGAAAAGGAAAAAGAGAAAAATAGCTGTGTCATTCTGTAACAGGTGTTGGATTCTGTTGGAGCCAAGTACTTGCCCTGAGAAACAAAACCATGGGATAAAAGGAAGAAAAACCGTTCCATACCGTCTGTGCCTGATTACCCAATGGATTTTGTTCGTTTTAAAAGGAAGAAGTTGCTACTTAGTTACAATCACACTCTCAGAGTTGCACAGTGCACTCCTCGTGAGCTGGATTTCCTTGTTACAAGTTGGAAGTGTCTGTCATCGATCATGAAAAATACCGCACTTTGTAGTTGGACATTCAAATCATAGCAAGTTTTGTGTCATAGTGACATTTATTACTCATCAGTTAGTAAGCTATCTCGTCTTCTGTTCTAACAATGAAAGGAGAGATTGGTTTTATCAGGTTCCTTCCTGAAATCAAAATGTTAGCATCATAATTTATTAAATTAATTTCCATCATGCTTTATCTATGACCAGGCCTAGATGTGAAAGCATTATTGTGTGTAACAAGCTGGGCCTATCACTTCTTAAGTGCTCAGTGCTTCAAATGTTGAAATTTAAAATAAATAAAAAAACAACCTACATGTATGTATGAGGACATTGCCATCTTTGCCCCATAAAAATCTTTACCATTTCTTGAAGAACATGTTCTAATTTTAGTTAGAGTTCCTTTGATTGTTGAAAATGTAGCCTCACATAATTAAAAAGGAAGGAGGGTGGCCAAAATAAAGATCTGTATTCCTTTTTCCCCACAATAGACAGCTGGGTATAATACTAATACTCTTATTTTATACTCAAAATACATAGAAATTATTTTGTTGTTCTGTGGAAGTTTACTGTTTTGATTTGGTTTAGTATTCGTCATTATAAGTAAATTGGACCACACAGTTCCTATTTATTGACAGTGTGATAAGCAACTAATGGGAGGAAACTAGAATATCTAATAATAATAATCTTGTAGAAATGCAAATGTAGGAATTCAGAATTAACTAATATCTGCCTTTTTTCATAAAAACCTTGAACCTTAACACTAAGATTATGTCCACTTGCCCATTTAAGCAAGTAAATTAAATATTTTTTAAAAATCATGAATAAATAAAAAGCACACTTCAGAATGGAATTTTGAGAGGTTCAGATACTCTTTTAGTCTGATGGAAAGGCACTCATTTGTAATATCACTGTCTTATTTTAGTCACTAGATTAGAATTTTGGGACATTTATGTAGAAGCAATCAGATTTTCTAATTTATGGGAACCAAATAAATATGTAATATCTAATCTTCATAGGATTCAGAAAGAAAATATTTGTTGAACTTTATCAGGGAATCACAAATTCTCCTGTATTCCCAGATACAATTAAAAAAATAATTATCTTAATAGCCTTTTTGATAAGCTTTCTATATAGCAGTTTGTTTTAGTCGTTTTTGAAAAAATTGTTGCTGCTCCAGAAAGTGTTGTGCCTGGGTAAGCACATGTACTTAAGAATACCATAAATTGTTCTAAACATCCATCTGGAAAATAGCATTTCTGGTTTGGGAAGACGATAGACTGCTTAAAAGTAGTCTAGATTTTTAATGACTCCTTTAGCCTACTACATGATGAAAAACCAAGTCTAATATAATTTCATAAGGAAAAAGTAGAATCTTATTTATGGAAGAAATAATTCTTTTAGACAAACTCCAGGCTCAATCTGAATCATTAGTTCCCTCTATATTGCATATCTGTTGTGCATTACAGAGTTCACTGTACCTTCAACTTTGCTTTACTAACATGAACAGTTGAAGAACCTGTTTTGAATATATAAAACTTTGATACACAATGTTTTTTGGAATTCTTAAAATTGTTGATAATTACTCATACATTGATGACATGATAAAATGTATGACATCATTCTCTGTAAAAGCAAACAGATTAACCTCCATCACAATGCTGGAGTTGTCAAATTTCTGCTTGATACTACACTAACAAATACCATGGTTTCTTTTCTTTATCTCAAAGGGATCATAACAGTGTGTCATATTGGAATGACAAAAAAATTAGAAACAAAAAATTCAAGGAAATTCAATCTAATGCAGATTTTGCCACAATCATGTACTTATATTTATTTATTGCTTTTGAAAAAATAAATGTGTAAAAGTTAATCATTATCTTCTAGTTCTTTCCAAAGATAATACTGCCATCCTACATTCCCACTGAAAAATTATTCACTTAAACCAGCACCATTATTTTCAGAATAATTTCAATGTATAATTAAAAGAAAATACTGAAGATTTTAATGGATTTGTTAATACCACAATTTTATATGTATAGTATTTCCAGGTCTTTCTTACATTCCTGAAATTCAGTGTGATATATTAGGGATAATAATGATAAAATGTTCTTTTTGATTATAATAGAAAGCAAAGGGGGAGGAAGGGAAATAATATCCTGTGCCATTAAGACAAAACAAATAAAAAAACTTTTCAGATATTATTTCCCTTCAATGAAGAGGTTATCAAGAATTTCAGAGCAACTCTATCTTTATTTTCATATTTTGTATTTTTTTCCACAGATAATTAGTATTCAGACATTGAGTTGCTGATTTGGATGTCTTTGGATTTAATTAGTAGTATGTTGTAGTATTTCCCTGACAGCCTGAATTTGTATTGACTAAAACTCAATACCCTTTGTGAATTACATCTTAAGAAAAGTTGAAAGAATCTAAACACCTTAGTTTTTGGTGCATGAATAGTCCGTTCTGCGTACAAGAAATCCTTATCATCTCTGGCAAAAGAGGCAGGACAGAGAATGGACACAAGCTTGGCTATCTTCTACCTGCAGACTTTCCTGCACTTTGTTCCTCTCACTGTGTGATGCAAGGCAAACAGGTTTCAGTTTCATGTGTATGTTGCAAGCATTTAAATTCACTTTATAGTTTTATCTCTAAGAATCTCTGACATATATGTATATTTACATATGTGCATACATTTGTGTATACATGCATATATCTCTTTATACACCCTACACCCAGAAAAGCCTAAGTCCAAATTGCTGTAAACATCATGATTCACTGGCTAACATTTATATCGGTTACAACTTGTGCTTGGGAAGTGAGAATTTCCATGATACAGATGAGTATAGTTAGAGTGAGGCTTCAATTTACAACTAGGATTTGGAATGTATCTTGTTTTCCTTGTACTTTATGTGTCCTCACCTATTTATCCTGTACTAGGGACAGAACTCTTACCTTTTAGTCCCAGTCTGCTCAAACTTGTTAATATTGGATCAGCTGACTGATATTAATCATTTTGGATTTAAAAGCCATAACATGATTATGTGGATTATTTGTTTTGGTTCCAGGCTTTTCGTTTGTCATAAATCAGAGTGCTATTCACCTAGAGACAGAGGGCCTTATTGTGTAGGCAGTCTTAAAAAAACCTGTGCAGAAAGTTGAACATAGATTGGAGGGGGGAGGGGAGAAAGGAGGCCAAGTGGACTTCATTAGAGCTGTCATAAAACTGCAAAAAAGATTCGTGATTATTTCCAGAGCAATTCTTAAGCAGTCATGCCTTTTAGTAAAATACATTTTGTACTGCCTTTCAAATGCTTTGTTTTAATGTTTTCCTGTTTGATGTGCCAGGTGATTTAAAGCCCAGAAAAGAGAATTATATGCTTAAGAATTCTTTGTTAACCATGCAGTAGTTTAATTGAAAATTTGATGTTAAAACTTTCTAGTATCTCATTTAATTTAATGAGTTACCCAGAGTATCTGTACAGTTTTGAAGTAGAGAAAGAGTAGTTTAGCCTTTAACGGAGCTGAAGATTTAGAGTCCTAAAGTGTTTGGGTTCTAAAAAGTAACCTTCTACCTTTCTTTGGTAAAATAGATAGACTTCCTGTGCCTCAGTTTTAATCTGTAAATGGAAAAAAATCTTTGTCTTTTGGACCTATGAGTAAATGGCACAGTATAAGCACAAAGTATTATTTATATAGTCCACATGTATTGTACACTTTTAACTGAAGTGGTTTTTGAGAATCATTCTCCATTCAACAATGTCATTTTGGAGTAAAATTGCTTGCTGAAAGATTTGTTTCCAGGTCAACTTTTTTGTGTAGTCATATGTGTTGTATTATCTTCTCTTGTTAAGATGTGGTATCTCCCTTAAGTATTTTTCAGAATGCTTTTATACTGTGAAAGGTGCAGTGAGATATGGGTCTTGTCAAAAACAGGTGCATCTGGTAGAAAACATTTAGCAATCTATTTTTTATCCAAATCTCTTAGATTTAAAAAATTAAATTATGTATTCCTGCTGTCAATGGAATAAAGTCATCAAGATTCAAGTATGTGTTTATGAATTTTTCTATAAATAGACAGCCATCTCTCTTCACTTAGAATCCTTTGGAATTTGACTGCCCCATATTCATCAAGTGTTCTCATTCTCACTGTTCTTTCTAATGATTGGTGTAAAATATTATTTAATAAAGTGTGGTTAAAATCTTGGGTTTTTTTTTTTTAAGTGACTGCAGATAGAAAAACAACTTAATGGAATCTGGTAATTCTTGCTAAATCCTTTAATTGGACCAAGTAAGTCATCATTCAGTGAATTTCTAAACTAAAATTTAGGTTTTTTTAGTCATAATTTGATATCCTGATGTGACTCCTAATATTGATGTTACTTTAGTGTTCAACATTATTAGAAAGAAATGCTGGAAAAAACTTAAAACTACAAAAGGGATTAGGTAATTTAGAATACATATCTATATCTATTAGTCTGCTCTATCTACTGTGAGAGATACAATAGTCATGTTTGTTTAGATAGGAATTAACATGTTATCTTTTCTTTACCAAAGAAATAAAATGACTATCTGCAAAGCAGTACTAACGAAAATATTCTTTATTTATTTTTACTTTTAATTAGAGATTATCTGATCAAAACAGAAAACTTCTTGAACATATTGTGGTGACTGATCTAGGATAAAAAAAAAAACACTGGACCAAATTTTTAGTTTATATCTGAATATTTAGATTCAAATTAATGCATCATTTAGTTAATGTTGATATTGCCTTTGATAAGAATTTTTCTTTCTACTTCTTTCTACTTTCTAAATCATTTGTATCCCTTACCATAAATTAGACTCGGAAACAAAGAAAGTAAGAATTACAAGAAATGTAAAGTCAGGCTCAGGTCTCTGTCCTATTATCATGAAAAGTAATCTACGCTTCCTTTCTTTATAATGACCTAGAAGGGCTTAGTACACTGCTGCTATAGTTAAGAAATTCAGATACCAGTACAGGAGTAAAAAGTTTTAGTATTTAGCCACTCTTTGTAACAAAAATTATAGTGTCATTTTACTCAAAATAAATCAGAAGCAAAATTAAAGTGAACATTTCTGTCGGACCTTAAATTAATACTGTTTCTATCACTATTTTGGAGTTGTTTCCATTCACAGCAAACTTTATGTTCATCTTGAAAAAAGAAAAAAACTTAAGTTTTTTGATCAGGGATGCTGCCTTCATCTTAAGGCTAGGGAGAAATGTGATAAAAAATTTTTTGGAAGTTGATGCCCGCTTGTTAAGTTTGACTGGCTTTTTTTTGTTTTTGTTTTTGTTTTTTTTCCTTTTAAGTAAAGGTACAAGCAGAGAACTGTTTTTGTTTCATGATGGTTTCACTTTAAAAAATACACTTTTTAAAATGCACAATTCAAGGAAGCAATCAGTCTTGGGGCACTATACCTACAGCCTTTCCCTCTTAAGTATTCTAATTAATGGAATAGATTTTTGAGATCCATTGTTATTAGTGTGTGAAAGATACACTACATTCTAAACCACAGTTTTGACAGATTCAGTTTTGTTATAAGAACTGACCATTTTGTTATGTATATGACCCAATTCCAGAGGAATAATGTGATTAATAATTCAGCAAGATACTAATAATGACTCCCGAGATCAGATTCACCCTAAAGATCTATCCCTAAATCTTTGAAATTCAAATAAAAGCCAGTTTGTTTCAAGTTTTTCCTTCTGCAGGACACTTGGAAATTTACTATGGCAAACTTTAAGAACTGCAAGATGGGGTAGGATAAAGAAATAGTGGGGGTGGAAAAGTGAGGGATGGAATGGAAAGGAAACAGTTGCATTTTTTTTTCTCTGTTTAGTTCATTTAGATCAAGAAGTTTCTATGATATACTAAAGAGGAGGATAGGGGGCTTTCTGGTATGCAAGCCACTACACATTTCTCAAAGATGTTAACATTTACATTGTTTAGATCAAAACAAGCATTAATTGTTCATCAACCAACTCCTCTTACTTTCTCAAAAACCTTGACCCATACTTCTGAAACTTCTGCTTTAAATTTCCTTTAGCTAGTTATAATTTCAATTAAATGTTAAAAAAAAAAAATCAATCCTAAAGATGACCCATAGGAAAGAGCTTTCTCTGAATTGTTTCCAGAGTATCTCTCAAAGTTCAACTGAAGTTCTGACAGAATTTTCCTGTTCTAAATATTAATTGTGCTAATATTTATATCAGACTAAGTTGAATAAGAGTAAATGTTTTGTTTTGCTTTTTGAAGCATATTTTAAGGCATATTGAACACAGATTGAAATGTATAAAATCATAACTCCTGTGACTGCAAGGATTATTCAGTATTGGAACTTAATTTCATGTTTACTGTTGTAACAAAGATGATAGTCATTGTTAGATAAAATGTTGGATATTTTGTAAATATAACTTAAAATTGTAACCAGTGAATAATATCTTTAGTATTTTTTATTATAGATTATATTTTATTTCAATAAACTTTGATATTGAGACCAAACAACCTTTGTGCTATATACATAACTTCCTGTTTAAGTACCTAGTTTTAGATTTTATTGTACTCTGGTTTCTTATTGACAGTCACATGAGAATTTAATACTCATAGTTTTAAGTCATTTGTGAGTAGGCAAGTCAATATGTAAGCATAGGAGGATCACAAATAAGGGTTGCCTGCTTATGAACAAGATCATGTGAATCTAGGTGGGCTGTTACTTTCCAGAGGTTCTGACTTCAGAATATTCTAGCACCACAGACCTAAATCATTTTATCAGTGCCAGCATCTCCAAAAACTATGAAGTCCATTCTCTCCAAAAGATCAACACCATAACTATATTTAGGATACTCCTTTTGACTCCCCATTTTAAAGTATTTGATTTCAAAGGAAGTTATGAGAATTATTTCCACAGATTCTCCTAAATTCACTGATTCTTTATGGAAGTGTTAAATCAAAAGCCTCTTGATGCTGTAAGATTTTTCTATACCAAAAACAATGAATGAGTTAACACATCAGCAACCAGCAGTGGTAGATTTGTAATAGGACATATATAAGGAGCAAAGAACCCAAAAGACTGACATTGTAAGGAGTTAATAAGGAATTGCTTTTTCATGAGAATGAATCCCTCCTAAAGTAAATTTTAATGAAGAAAGTTTAATGTTACAATCAGCAACTAAAATCATATGAATTTCAATTTATTCAGGAAAGATCTGGACTATAGTTGAATAATGGGTTTCATTTTAAAGATGGTTCATTGATAAAAAGGGAGTCAAATTTTCCTCTTGGTATTTAAGTTCTGTAGATAATGAGAAGCAAAACCATAAGTTAATTATATAAAAGTTTTTTACTTCACACTAAGCTACAACTAATTTGAACAAAATATACTATAGAGAATATTTTTCTTTGGTATTTTCTAGGCACTTATTCCACCTCCCAGCCAGCTGGGCTAGATGTCCACCTCCCTCCTGTTTTACCTCTCTCACTCTCCTGCCCTCATCAAAATTGCTCTCTTAGGTTTCATATACTTTCCCTTATTTTCTGTGCCGATAAGTCCAATGAGGGGCAGAGGTGGCTTGTTGCTTCACTGTAAAAAAGCAGCAAAGGAGGAATGTCAGTTCAAGTCAACTCCAGGTCCACACTCCCTCTCAGCAGTTAATGCAAGTTATTAATGTCACCAAAAATGAAATTTTTGACAATCTGGAGACCTAATGGCTTGACTGCAGTTTTCTTAAGAGGTACAAATCTTAGTCAGTTAAATGAACTACACTGTTGAATTGAATCTACCCTAAATGCAGGATTCCAGTTTTCTGACATCACTCAGCACCTGACACTCTGACCCTTCAACCCTGGCCTAACATTTTTTAATATTTAAGTTTGTGTTTTTCTGAAATTGAAAAATACCACCAAATTTGAACTTTGTCATATTCAAAGAAGAAAAGTAGATTGTCTATGAAACCACAAATCTCATTACACACAGCTTTTCTTTCCTAGCTTATACTCAGTTCATCACATGCTTGCCTCCATTCCTCTCTGAACTTCTTTCTGTTCTCTTGGATATCTTAAAAACTACTTGGTTTACATGAACTGATGCCAGATGAAGTGAGCAGAACCAAGAGAACTTTGTATACAGTAACAAGAAGATTCTGTGATGATCAATGGTAATGCACTTGGTTCTTTTCAACAGTGAGATGATTCAAGGTAATTCCAATAGATTTGTGATGGGAAGAGCCATCTGCTTCCACAGAGGACCATGGGGACTAAATATGGATTATAACATAGTATTTTCACTTTTTTTTGTTATTTGTTTGAGGTTTTTTCTTTCTAGTGTTTTTTTCCCTTTTGATCAAAATTTTTTTTTTGCTCAGTATGATGAATATGGAAATATCTTTAACAAAATCACAACATTTACCTATATCAGATTGCTTGCTGTCTTGGGGAGGGGGGAGAGGAGAGGAGAGAAAGAAAAATATGGACACAACGTTTTGCAAAGGTTAATGTTGAAAACTATCTTTGCATGTATTTGTGAAAATACCATTAAAAATTTAAAAAAATAAATAAAACTACTTCATTGATGCTTTTTTTTCTTTTCTCCCCCTAGGCTTGAGCTATCACTAGCTCATCCCCAAAAGGAAACCCCTCCTTATAACAAATTAACATAGTCAAGGAAAACAAATTCACATATTGATCATATCTGAAAATGTCTCAGTCTGAACCTCAAGTCCATTACTTTTGTCAAGAGATAGGAAGAATTCCTCATGATTAGTCCTCAGGAATCATAATTCACCACTATATTGATTAGGCCTGAAGATTTGCCAGGGTTTCAAAATTTATAGTTGAGATCCAGAAGAAACCTTCACATTATGCTATTATCACAGTCTCTCTCTCTCTCTCTCTCTATCTCTCTTTTTTTATTAAAGCTTTTTAATTGCAAAACATTGACCCTTACAAAACTTTCCGTTACAAATTTTTCCCCTCTAGTCCCCACCCTTCCCCTAGATAGCAGGAAGTCCACTACATGTTAATTATGTTAAAATACTTGAGAAATCGAATATATGTATGCATATTTCCACACTTATCTTGCTGTGCAAGAAAAATCGTATTTACAAGAAAAAAAAATCAGAGAAAGGAAACACAATGCAAGCAATCATTAATAGAGAGCATGGAAATGTTATGTTGTGGTCCACATTTCATATCCCTTTCTCTAGGTGTATGTGGCCTTCTTCACTGACCAATTAGAACTGGTTTGAAACATTTCATTGTTGAAGAGAGCCATGTCCATCAGAATTGATCATGTAATATTGTTGTTGCTGGGGCAGCTAGGTGGCGCAGTGGTTAGAACACCAGCCCTGAAGTCAGGAGGACCTGAGTTCAAATCTGGTCTCAGACACTTCCTAGCTGTGTGACCCTGGGCAAGTCACTTAACCCCAATTGCCTCAGCAAAAAAAAAGCAAAAAAAAAAAAAATATATTGTTGTTGCTGTGTATAATGATCTCCTGGTTCTGCTGATTTCACTCAGCATCAGTTCATGCAAGTCTCTCCAGGCCTCTCTGAAATCGTCCTGCTGGTCATTTCTTTTTTTTTTTTTTTTTGCTTAGGCAATTGGGGTTAAGTGACTTGCCCAGGGTCACACAGCTGTTATGTGTCTGAGATCGGATTTGAACTCAGGTCCTCCTGACTTCAGGGCTGGTGCTCTATCCACTGCGCCACCTAGCTGCCCCATGCTGGTCATTTCTTACAGAGCAATAATATTCCATAACATTCATATACCATAATTTATTCAGCCATTCTCCAGTTGATGGGCATCCATTCAGTTTCCAGTTTCTAGCCACTACAAAAAGGGCTGCCACAAACATTCTTGCACATGTGGGGCCCTTTCCTTCCTTTAAGATCTCTTTGGGATATAGGCCCAATAGAAACACTGCTGGGTCAAAGGGTATGCACAGTTTGATAACTTTTTGAGCATAGTTCCAAATTGTTCTCCAGAATGGTTGCATCCGTTCACAGTTCCACCAACAATGTATCAGTGACCCAGTTTTCCCACATGTTCTCCAACATTCATCATTATCTTTTGCTGCTGTCATTTTAGCCAATCTGACAGGTGTGTAGTGGTACCTCAGAGTTGTCTTAATTTGCATTTTTCTGATCAATAGATATCACAGTCTCTTTAAACCTAATTTAACACACTTACATACTGAAATAGATGTGACTGAGTTGGGAAAACAATATTTGTTTGAGCCTAGGTGTATGTAGATCTACTGCTTATACACAAGATTTGTTTAATGCTTAACCTCAGAACCTACATTATGCTGAGCAGAATGATACAAGGAATGAGAGTGTCCTCTGGTATATCTCAAGCAATCTAGGTATGTTATCTAGAATGTCACTAATTTTGAATGTTGTATGATGCATATTTTACAGACACTTGTAAGGGGACAGAGTCCATTTTTTGGCTCTCCTCTCTGCTGGTGACATAATAAACTTCCTTATAACATTTCAATTTATTTGCTCTCAGATAATAGAGTTAGAACTGGAAAGAACCTTAGAGGCCATTAAATTTAACTCTGTTTTACAAATAAATCTGAGATCCAAAGAAGTGACTTGCCCAAAGTGATACAGCTAGTGAGCACTCCAGGCAACATGTGAATTCAGCACTTCTTGATTCTAAAGACAGCATCTACATGTTGCACCACCCAGTGACTAGTTCCCATTAATCATACAGCTCACGTCATCCATTTAAGCCTGTAAACCATTCTAGTTATTTCAACTTCTTATTCCTGATTGTTGCCATGTGATTAACCCATCAGGAATTTGGTCGACTATGGATATTTGATTCAAGGGTGTTTTATAATTTTATTTAGTCTTTGTCCCTAAGGAGCAAGGAAGTAGGAAGGAGAGAAAAAATATTTTTTTAAATGAAAAAAAAATTAATTTAAAAAATAAGGGGTTTGGACAAGATGATTTTTAAAACATGAACCTTTGCTTCTTTTTTTTTGTTTTTGTTTGACAGATTCTTGAAATCTTATTGAGTCATTCACTTGCATTTGTTCAATTTTAATTTTTAATGTATTATCTTCTTCAGTTACTTTTTAAAGCTTCTTTTGTAACTGGCCAATTGAATTTTTTTTTGTACATTGCATTCTTTTTCCACTTCACCAATTTTGTTTTTCAGTAAATTGGTGTCTTTATTATATCTATTTTGGAGGGCTTCTTGCACTGATCTCAATTCATTTCCCCATTTTTCATCTAACTCTTTTGAGATTCTTTATGCAATCTTCCAGGAAGGGGGACCAGGTTATATCTCCCTTGATGGCTTCCTCTGGAGTTGCTTTGCCTATAGGAACCTCAGGATCTGGGGTCTGCCCTTCTTTCTCTCCATAAAAGCTGTCTATGGTAAGAGCTCTCTTCTGTTTCTTACTCATTATTTTTAAAAAGCTTTGGGTCTGTTTAAAGCCGGGAATTGCTGGCTGTGGTAAATAATTAACTTCTGGTGCCGGGCTAGGACCTTGTGTTTGCAGAGAGTTCCAATTTACTTTTTACTAAAGGCAGATCTGCTAAAGCACTTGCCTGCAATCAGGGCAGAGTGTCCCTAGTGCTTCAGATACACTCCCCAGGTGTTTAGAATCTCTGCCACCCTGAGTTCTACCCAGTTTTCTGCCCTCTCTTCCGGAGCTGCACCCGGCAAACTGCTCAACCCCTTGCCCGACTGAAACAGACCTGCTATGAAGCTCTTCAAAGGTACCTTCTGCAAAGGATGTTTCATAGTCCAAATATTTCTGGGTTCTTTGACTAAAAAATCAGTTCAGAGGCTTAATCTGCTGTAGATTTGAGAGGTCAGAGGAGGACATAGAGAGTCGCATCTTCACTCTGCCATCTTGGCTTTGCCCCCGACCTTTGCTTTCATTACATTCATTTTGCTTTGAAATTTCCAGTCTATTCTCTTTCCTTTTTTAAATCTGATGCCAGTTTATAGTTCATTGGTATTGTCTAACCAACACGTACCATGGAACAAGCTCAAGGTCAGCAAGGTATCCATTCAATGCATGTTGAAGTCAGCAATAGACATTTTTCAACCATTTGGTTTTTCCAATGTCAATAAATAGACCAATCTCTTTTGAGTAGTTCCAGATCTCTTCCAAAGGATTTTGAAGTTGTACATCATTCACAAACAAAAGCATCTAGAGGATATTGCCATGCTCAACTTGGACTCTATGCTGGATATCTTCTAATATAGAAAATATACATCTGTTTTGTGATTTGCTTGATGTTTATTAAAAGTCATTGCAAAGAGTCATTTCAATTGTGGTTTTGATGTAGGAAAGATAACTTGCTATAAAAACATTATGAGGTGATTTGTTTTTGTCTGCAGTATGTTGTACATTTTTATCCTTGACTACCCTTGGAATGACTTTGACTAGTTGAACAAATTGGCAAGCTTTTCTTTTTTTCTTTTCTTTTTTTTTTTCTGAGACAATTGGGGTTAAGTAACTTGCCCAGGGTCACACAGCTAGGGAAGTATTAAATGTCGGAGGCCAGAATTGAACTCAAGTCCTTCTGAGTTCAGGGCTGGTGCTCTATGCACTATGCTACCTAGCTGCCCTGGCAAGCTGTTTTTGCTCAACACTTCTCTCTGGTGTCAGAAATATAAAAATGGTAAAATATATGTAAATCCAATATACGAATATGTATTTACATAATTATCTTGCACAAGAATTAGATCAAAAAGGAAAAAAAATGAGAAAGAAAATAAAATTCAAGCAAACAATAAAAGAAGTGAAAATGTTGTGATTCATACTCAGTTCCCAGAGTCCTCTCTCTGGGTGTAGATGGTTATCATCATCACAAGATTATTGGACCTGGCCTAAATAGTCTCTTTGTTGAGAAGAGCCACATCCATCAAAAATGATCATCATATAATCTTGTTGGTGCTGTATACAATGAAATCCTGGTTTTGCTTACTTTACTTAGCCATCAGTTTAAGTCTCTCCAGACCTCTCTGAAATCATCCTACTCATCATTTCTTATAGAACAATAATATTCCATAACATTCATATACCATAATTTATTCAGCCATTCTCCAACTTATTAAGCCCAAATATTTATAGCAGCTCTTTTTTGATGGCAAAGAATTGAAAATTGAGATGCTTATCAACTGAGGAATAGCTGAACAATTTGTGATGAAATACTATTGTGCTATTAAAAAAATTGAGCTAGACATTCAGAAAACCTAGAAACTTAATATGAACTGATGTAAAGTGAAACAAGTAGAATGTGAAGAACATTGTGCACAGTAATAGCAACATAGTAAGACCAATTGTGTTTGGTTTTTTATTAAGATCAATTGTGAATGATTTAGCTATTCTCAGCAATACAAGAGTTCAAGAGAACTCTAAAGTTGAAAAAAGGTAGCCACTCCTAGAGAAAGAATTGATGGAATTTGAATACATACTGAAGCATACCTTTTTATTTTTTTTTTATTTTATTTGCAAAATATATGTATGGGTAATTCTTCAACATTAACCCTTACATAGCTTTCTGTTACAAATTTTTCCCCCTTATTCCCCACCCCTCCCCTTAGATGGCAGGATATCCACTACATGTTAATTATGTTAAAATACTTGACAAATCGAATATATGAATACATATCTCCACAGCTATCATTGTTGTGCAAGAAAAAAACATATCTACACAAAAGACATATCAGAGAAAGGAAACACAATGTAAGCAAACATCAATCGAGAGTATGAGAATGTTATGTTGTGGTCCACATTTCACATCCCTCTCTCTGGGTGTATATGGCTTTCTACAGTGAATAATTAGAACTGGTTTGAAACATCTCATTGTTGAAGAGAGCCATATCCATCAGAATTGATCATCATATAGTCTTGTTGTTGCCGTGTATAATGATCTCCTGGTTCTGCTCATTTCACTCAGCATTAGTTCATGCAAGTCTCTCCAGGCCTCTCTGAAATCGTCCTGCTGGTCGTTTCTTACAGAACAATAATATTCCATAATATTCATATACCATAATTTATTCAGCCATTCTCCAATTGATGGGCATCTATTCAGTTTCCAGTTTCTAGCCACTACAAAAAGGGCTGCCACAAACATTCTTGCACATGTGGGGCCCTTTCCTTCCTTTATGATTTCTTTGGGATATAAGCCCAATAGAAATGCTGCTGGGTCAAAGGGTATGCACAGTTTGATAACTTTTTGAGCATAGCTCCAAATTGCTCTCCAGAATGGCTGAATCCATTCACAGTTCCACCAACAATGCATCAGCGTTCCAGCCTTCCCACATCCCCTCCAACATTCATCATTAACTTTTCCTTTCATTTTAGCCAATCTGACAGGTGTGAGCATACCTTTTTTTAAAAAAACTTTCTTGGTGTGTCTAATATGAGAATGTTTTGCATGATTACACATATATCTTTTATCAATTACTTGTCTTCTCAATGGGAAGAGAATTTGGAACTCAATTTAAAAAATGAATGTTGAAAATTGCTTTTTTTATGTAATGGGTAAAAACAAAATACTTTTAAGAATCTTCTCTTTGGAAAGTGAATAAAAGGTCAAGAATGAAAGTTCAGTAAAATGACCCACATTTATATGAAGATTCCTGGATATTCACAAATTGTGTGAAATGATCAAAAGTATATTAAAATAATGCCAAATTAAGAATAAAAATACACTTTTACTAGATAATTTTTGTATGCTGAGTGCTACATATATACCTATATTTGTAAAGATATTTATATAGGTAGCTTTTGATTGAATTCATTAGGTGCAGTTGTCTCAACTTTTTTAATAAAGCTTTTTATTTGCAAAACATATGCATGGGTAATTTTTCATCATTGACCCCTGCAAAGCCTTCTGTTACAAATTTTTCCCTCCTTCCCCTCACCCCATCTCCTGGATGGCAGGAAGTCTAATACATGTTAATTATATTAAAATACTTGACAAATCGAATATGTGTACACATATTTATAACAGTTATCTTGCTGTACAAGAAAAATTGAATCTACAAGAAAAAAAAATCCGAGAAGGAAAACATGATATAAGCAAACATCAATAGAAAGCATGAAAATGCCATGTTGTGGTCCACCCTCAGATCCCATATCCCTCTCCCTGTGTATATAGCTTTCTTCATCACTGAACAACTGGAACTGGTTTGAAACATTTCATTGTTGAAGAGAATCATGTCAATCAGAACTGATCATCATATATTCTTGTTGTTGCCATGTATATTGATCTCCTGATTCTGCTCATTTCACTCAGCATCAGTTCATGCAAGTCTCTCCAGGCCTCTCTGAAATAATTTCTTACAGAACAATAATATTCCATGACATTCATATACCACATTTTATTCAGCCATTCTCCAATTGATGGGCATCCATTTCATTTTCCAGTTTCTAGCCATTACAAAAAGGGCTGCCACAAACATTTTTGCACATGTGGGTCCCTTTCCTTCCCTTAAAATCTCTTTGGGATATAGGCCCAATAGAAACACTGCTGAATCAAAAAGTATGCACAATTTGATAACTTTTTTTTTCTTTATTAAAGCTTTTTATTTGCAAAACATATGTATGGGTAATTGTTCAACATTGACCCTTACAAAGCTTTCTGTTACAAATTTTCCCCCCCTTGTCTCCACCCCTCCCCTACATGGCAGGAAATCGACTACATGTTAATTATGTTAAAATACTTGACAAATCGAATATATGTATACATATTTTCTTTATTAAAGCTTTTTATTTGTATAACATATGTATGGGTAGTTCCCCAGGATTGATCTTTACAAAGCTTTCCATTACAAATTTTACCCCCAGTCCCCTCCCCTCCCCTAGATGGCAGGAAGTCCACTACATGTTAATAATGTTGAAATGCTTGAGAAGTTATGCAAGAAACATCCTATCTACAAGAAAAAAAAAAGAATCAGAGAAAGGCAACGCAATGCAAGCAAATGTCAATAGAGATCATGAAAATGTTACGTTGTGGTCCATATTTAATTTCCCACTCTCTGGGTGTATATGGTTTTCTTCAGTGAACAATTGGAACTGGTTTGAGACAATTCTTTGTTGCAGAGAGCCTATATGTATACATATTTCCACACTTATCATTGTTGTGCAAGAAAAATTGTATCTACAAGAAAAAAAATGAGAGAAAGGAAACACAATGCAAGCAAACATCAATAGAGAGCATGAAAATATTATGTTGTGGTCCACATTTCATATCCCTCTTTCCGGGTATATATGGCTTTCTTCAGTGAACAATTGGAAGTGGTTTGAGACATTTCATTGTGGAAGAGAGCCATGTCCATCAGAATTGACCATCATATAGTCTTGTTGTCACCATGTATAATGATCTCCTGATTCTGCTCATTTCACTCAGCATCAGCTCATGCAAGTCTCTCCAAACCTCTCTGAAATCATCCTGCTGATCGTTTCTTATACAACAATAATATTCCATGACATTCATATACCATAATTTATTCAGCCATTCTCCAATTGATGGGCATCCATTCAGTTTCCAGTTTCTAGCCACTACAAAAAGGGCTGCCACAAACATTTTTGCACATGTGGGGCCCTTTCCTTCTTTTATGATTTCTTTGGGATATAAGCCCAATAGAAACACTGCTGGGTCAAAGGGTATGCACAGTTTGATAACTTTTTGAGCATAGCTCCAAATTGCTCTCCAGAATGGTTGGATCCGTTCACCAACAATGCATCAGTGTCCCAGTCTTCCCACATCCCCTCCAACATTCATCTTTATCTTTTCCTGTCATTTTAGCCAATCTGACAGGTGTGTAGTGGTACCTCAGAGTTGTCTTAATTTGCATTTCTCTGATCAATAGTGATTTGGAGCACCTTTTCATGACTAAAAATGGTTTTAATTTCATCTGAAAATTGTCTGCTCATATCCTTTGAACATTTATTAATTGGAGAATGGCTTGAATTCTTAGAAATTTGAGTCAATTCTCTATATATTTTAGAAATCAGGCCTTTATCATAACCCTTAAATGTAAAGATTTCCCCGTTTATTGCTTCCTTCTTAATCTTGTCTGCATTAGTTTTGTTTGTACAAAAATTTTTAACTTAATATAATCAAAATTATCTATCTGGTGTTCGACTAAGTGTTTCAGTTCTTCTTTGAACACAAATTCCTTCCTTCTCCACAGGTCTGAGAGGTAAACTATACTACGTTCCTCTAATTTGTTTACAATATCACTCTTTTTGTCTAAATCGTGAACCCATTTAGATCTTATCTTGGTATGTGGTATTAGATATGGGTCAAGCCCTAATTTCTTCCATACTAGTTTCCAATTTTCCCAGCAGTTTTTTGTTGAATAGTGAGTTCCTATCCCAGAAGCTGGGGTCTTTGGGTTTATCAAACACTAGACTGCTATAATTATTGCCTAGCTTGCCTTGTGATCCTATCCTATTCCATTGATTGACTACTCTATTTCTCAGCCAGTACCAAATGGTTTTGATGACTGCTGCTTTATAATATCGTTTCAGATCTAGTATAGCAAGACCACTTCATCAGCATTTTTTTTTCATTAATTCCTTTGAAATTCTTGACCTTTTGTTCTTCCAGATGAACTTTGCTACTATTTTTTCTAGATCTGTAAAATAATTTCTTGGGAGTTTGATTGGTATGGCACTAAATAAGTAATTTAGTTTGGGTAGTATTGTCATTTTTATTATATTCTCTCAGCCTACCCATGAGCATTTGATATTTTCCCAACTGACTAGATCTGACTTCATTTGTGTGGAAAGGGTTTTGTAGTTTAGTTTGTATAGTTCCTGATTTTTCCTTGGCAGATAGCTTCCCAAATATTTTGTACTATTTAATTATTTCAACTTTTTTTAAAATAATTATTTATTAATACTTTTTATTTGCAAAACATATGTATGGGTAATTCCTAAACATTAACCCTTACAAAGCTTTCTGTTACAAAATTTCCCCCCTACTCCTCACCCCTCCCCTAGATGGCAGGATACCCACTACATGATAATTATGTTAGAATACTTAAGAAATCGAATATATGTATAGCTATTGCATCATTTTTTTGTGCAGGAGAAATCATATTTACAAGAAAGAGTAATCCGATAAAAGAAATACAATGCAAGCAAACCTCAGTAGAGAACATGAAAATGTTATGTTGTGGTCCACATTTCACATCCCTCTCTCTGGGTGTATATGGCTCTCTTCACCGAACAATTGGAACTGGTTTGAAGCATTTCATTGAAGAGAGTCATGTCCATTAGAACTGATCCTCATATAGTATTGTTGTTACCGTGAATAATGATCTCCTGGTTCTGCTCACTTCACTGAGCATCAGTTCATGCAAGTCTCTCCAGGCCACTCTGAAATCGTCCTGCTGGTCATTTCTTACAGAACAATAATATTCCATAACATTCATATACAATAATTTATTCAGCCACTCTCCAATTGATGGGCATCCACTCAGTTTCCAGTTTCTAGCCACTACAAAAAGAGCTGCCACAAACATTCTTGCACATGTGGGGCCCTTTCCTTCTTTTATGATTTCTTTGGGGTATAAGCCCAATAGAAACACTGCTGGGTCAAAGGGTATGCATAGTTTGATAACTTTTTGAGCATAGCTCCAAATTGCTCTCCAGAATGATTGGATCCGTTCACAGCTCCACCAACAATGCATCAGTGTCCCAGGCTTCCCACATCCCCTCCAACAATCATCTTCATCTTTTCCTGTCATTTTAGCCAATCTGACAGGTGTCTAGTGGTATCTCAGAGTTGTCTTAATTTGCATTTCTCTCATCAATAGTGATTTGGAGCATCTTTTCATATGATTATAAATAGTTTTAATTTCATCATCTGAAAATTGTCTGTTCATGTCCTTTGACCATTTATCAATTGGAGAATGGCTTGAATTCTTATAAATATGAGACAATTCTCTCTAATATCTTAGAGATGAGTAATTGTCTCAACTTTTGAAAGAACTTTTATGACACTTGGAATCAAGTGTGGCAGACATTTGTTGCCATGGACAGAAAAATAACAATGAAGACAATGAAATTGGTTGTAAATTTTACATATTCATTAATATGTACTTTCTCTTTAAAAGCACAAATAAAAGAAAATCAAAGGAGGAAAAGATTTTTCTAAAAAAAATTCCAATTCTAGGCAAGGTCTAACAAAATGATTTAATAACACAACTAAATACAAATCACCCCCATTTTACATTTGGGGAACAAGCACAGAGAAAAGTAATTTGCTCAGTCACAAAGAGAATGAGCCAAGTCAATAAGCTTTTATTAAGTGCTAACAATTTGCTAAACAGTGCTAAGGGGGAGGGGGGAAGGCAGTCTCTACCTTGAAGAGTTTACATTCAAATAGTGAAAAATAACATTTAACGGGATGTAAGAGAGCCATGGGGGATGGGGGTGTTGAGTATGGAATCAAGAAATCAAGAAAAGTCAAGAGACAAACAGCTAGTTATAGTGGGATGAGCATGACTGGTCTGGATACTTCCTCAAAATCAAAATTTGGGGAAGAACTCATCAATTAGAAAAGAGGGCTTAAGAGGTGGAGATATCTTCCAGGTGAGGGTACTACATGGGAAATGACATATTTCATTATGAAGTTTGCTGAAGCCTTCTTCAAAAAGCATAAAATATCTGATGATACAATAAGTACAATCATCCACAACTATTCTGAAGGACTTACGATGAAAAATCCTATCCACATCCAGAGAAGGAATTGATTATATCTGAATACAGATTGAAGCATTCTCTTTCTCTCTTTTGTAAACTTAATTTTTCTTAAGAGTTTTATTTTCAAGATGCCTAGGGCGGAGCCAAGATGGCGGAGTGAAAAGGTGACTTTCTGCCTCTTCTCCGATCTTCTCTCAAATCAACAATAAAATAAGCCTCTGAACTGATCTTCAAATCAACGAACTCAGAAATATTTGGGCCCAGCTCTCTGGATAACTTCATATCAGGTTAGTCGGACTCGAACAGAGAGATAAATAGACGACCCCTGTGCAGGCCGGAAGTGAGGGTGGGACTCAGCTCAGCGTGGCAGAAATTCCAAACTCGAACTCCAAATTCCAAACACCTGGATTTTATCTGAGGCACTCAGGACACTCTGCCCTGATTGGGGGCAGGTGTTCTGGCAGACTTGCCTTGTTTAAGGAGTAATTCGGACTTAGTCCTAGCCCCCAGCTAGGCCCAGCACCTTAAGTCAACACGCCTAAGTGCCCCAGGGCAAAGCTTTTTGCAGCCGCCGTTTTTTTTCCCTACCTTAAAGAGATATCCACGCTGTCTAAAAAAAATGATGAAGAAGCAAAAGAGAGCTCTCACCATAGACAGCTTTTATCAAGGCAAAGAAACGACCCCAGAGCCAGAGGTTCCTTTAGACAAAAATCCAGAGAAAATCAGCCAGGACCATCACTGGTCCCCTTTTCAAAAGGTCTTTCTGGAAGATTGCATAAAGAACCTCAAAAGAGAGCTGGAGGATAAATGGGAAAATAAACTGAAATCAGTGCAAGAAGGATACAGTATCTTGCAAGAAGGATATGATGCCCTGCAAAAGAGATATGAAAAAGACACCAATTTATTAAAAAATAAAATTAGTGAAGTGGAAAAAGAGTGCAATGAACAAATTGGCCAGTTACAAAAGGAGCTTAAAAAGGTAACTGAAGAAAACAACACTTTAAAAATAATAATTGAACAAATGCAAGTGAATGACTCACTAAGACTTGAAGAATCAGTCAAACAAAAACAAAAAAATGAAAAATTAGAAGAAAATATGAAATATCTCCTAGGAAAAACAACTAACTTGGAAAATAGATCTAGGAGAGACAATCTAAGGATTATTGGACTTCCTGAAAGCCATGATGAAAAAAAGAATCTAAACACTATCTTCCAGGAAATCCTGAAAGAAAACTGCCCTGAGATTGTAGAATCAAAGGGCAAAATCACCATTGAAAGAATTCACCGATCACCTCCTGAAAGGGTCCCCAAAATTAAGACCCCAAGGAATGTTGTGGCTAAATTTCAGGACTATAGCACCAAGGAACAGATTCTGCTAGCAGCTAGAAAGAAACAATTCAAATACCGAGGATCAATAATTAGAATCACATAGGATTTGTCAGCTTCCACACTGAAGGATCGAAGGGCTTGGAACCAGATATTCTGAAGGGCAAAGGAACTTGGATTACAGTCAAGAATAACCTATCTAGCTAGAATGAGCATTATCCTCCAGGGAAGAAGATGGTCATTCAATGATATAGGTGAATTTCACCTATTTCTAATGAAAAGACCGGATCTGAACAAAAAATTCGACACCCAAACACAGAACTCAAGAGATGCATAAAAAGGTAAAAAGGAAAGGACTCTTGAGAACTTTATTTCTACTAGGGGGATACTCAAAGTTTGGGGGTATAATTAACTAGATATTACTTTGATAATATGAAAAAGAGAACTAGAGGGGAAAATGTTGTCATACTGGGGAAAAGAGGGAAATAGTGGTAAAATAAGATCTAAAAAAAAGGAGGTAAAAACAAGGTAAAATCACTTGAAGAGGCAAAGAAAACCTAATATAATTGAGAGAAAGAGGGGAGGGAGATGAGCACTGTGTAAATCTTACTCTCATCAGGTTGGGCTCTAAAAGTGTGTATCAGACATTTGACTTCACATAGAAACTTGTCTGTTGCTAGAGGGAAGTGGGAGGAAAAGGAGACTTGATCATCATGTAATACTGTTGTTGCTGTGTATGATGATCTCCTGGTTCTGCTCGTTTCACTCAGCATCAGTTCATGCAAGTCCCTCCAGGCCTCTCTGAAATCGTCCTGGTGGTCGTTTCTTACAGAACAATAATATTCCATAACATTCATATACCATAGTTTATTCAGCCACTCTCCAATTGATGGGCATCCCTTCAGTTTCCAGTTTCTAGCCACTACAAAAAGGGCTCAAAGCTTAAGCAAGGTTCATATCCAGGACCTCTCCAAATAGAGATAACAGAGCTCCTTCAAAAAAAAAATATTAGATTTGCATTGATATCAGACAAAAGACAAATGTCTATTTACTCAACCAAAGAAACTACTTAAGATAGAAACACTTCTGTAAAGTATCAAGTGAAAAACCCTAAGA
>JAJPUD010003415.1:138163-160189 GCA_023553655.1 Myrmecobius fasciatus
TTTAAAGTTGGGATATTGGTCAAAAGCTGAGAAAACTGCAACAATTTGTATTTGCCCTGGGGCAGTTTGCCGAGTTGACTTCTGGTCTGAGGCTGGTCAGGCTAGATTCGCACTAGGACCACGTTTTCAGTTGTTCTCGATCCACCCCCTTCCAAAGGCAGATCTGCCAAAGCACCTGCCCGCAAGCAGAGCAAAATGGCCCAGGCGTCTCCCAGGGGCTTCCTGGGTGCCCAAAATCCGCCCCTCTATCGCAGCCCTGACTTCCGCCCCAGCTGGAGTCCGATCGCGACCAGCGGCCGATTTCCCCTGAGGCTAACCTTCTCCAGAGTTCTTTCAAGGTAGATCTTTTATAGAAGTGCGTTGTAGTCCAAATGCTTGGCGAGGCCCTCACTCAGAAACCAGTTGGAAGGCTTACTTTGTCTGGGTTTGAGGGAATGTCGGAGGAGTTCACAGAGAAAGCTGTGCGCAGTTCGCCATCTTGGCTCCCCATATTTTCACTTTTTCAATGTATTAATGAATTGTGCTTTTTTCCCTCTTTTTTTTTTTTTGCCTTTAAAAAAACCCTGTTTTTTACATGGGATGGATCTCTAGGATGAAAAAGGGAAAGATCCTGAAGGGAAATATGATTTAAACAAAAGTATCGTACACAGTCTACTGAATGTATATTGAAGGCTCACCACACTATAGTGGGGCTTGAACTGGATTAAAATTGGGAAATATTTATTGTAATATACAATAAAACATAAAATGGTTTTTCTACATTTTGTCCTCGTCTGAGTTTGTGTTTTGTCTGCCCTGTCACCATAGTAGCTTTCCAAGGTCAAGGCTCTTTTCTGTTTTTTGCTCATTTTCTTTCCTTTTAATTTTTCAGGTGGATCTGTGTTCCTAGGATAAAGGAGGCGCTGTCCCAAAGTACCTGTGCAGCTCTGAGCCTTGGCTTTGAGCATAGGGGCCCCTTGTTTTTGTAGGGTGTAGCTTTGCCTGCTCTGTTCAGGAAACAGCCTGGTTTTCCAAAGTTTGTCTTTTGAGCTGGGACTGGAAGTTGCCACACTGATGTGCTCCTCTGAGCCAGGACTAAGGTCTTAGGTGCTGATTTGCTGGGATTAAGACCCTCTCATCAGCTTTCCCTAAGTCTGTCTGAGCTGGGCTGAACATCCTTTTCATCAGTAAGACTAATCTTTTTTGAAGTTTTTCCAATCTATCTTGAGGTGGAGAGTGTTTTTATTCCATCAGACTGTTTAGAGGCTTGATTTCATGTCATTTTCAAAGGAAATGGAGAATTCGAGCAGCTTTCTGGCTTTACTCCACCCTCAGAAATCTCTTAAATTATTACTTTTAAGAATATACAAAAATGATGTGGGAGAAATATTAAATCTGGGCCTTCATGGAAATGGTTAAATGAATCACTGTATATTCATTTAATGGAAAATTATAATAGGAGCAAATATGATAGTAATAGAACTGACAAACGAGCTGAGAGGGATTTGAGAGATTTAGAGGCACTAGATATCATACAAAGAAAATCAGGAAACCATCTATCCCACCCTTAAGGAATTTGCATCCTCTTAGGTGAAACACGCACAAGTACATTAAGTGGGTGACCCTGTAGGAGATAGTACAAGCTATGCTTCCAAGCAAGCTAGGGATCTTACAAGGAGGAGGTTAAGGAGAAAGGAGCATTCTAAGCATCCAGTAAGTAGAGTCCTGTGAAAAGGTGCAGAGAAAAGATGGAATATCAAATATGCAGAAAAATGAAGAAAATCATTTTGGATACAACACAAAGGACATGAAAGATAATTCTAAAAATATACCTGAAAATATTAGCAGGAGTCAATTTGTGAAATTGTGTTTAGAATACCTAACCAGAGTTTATATTTTAGCTGAGAGGTATAACAGGGAGCCACTTCTTGAGTAAAGGAATGATGTAGACAAACCAATGCTTTTAATGTATTAACTTCACAGTATAAAGAACACATTGACATAAAAGGGATTGTGGGGGACAGGAGGGAGACATTATGAAATTATGGATTTCAGGCAAGTGATTAGTAAGAGACATTGCAGAGGTAGAACTAGTTAAGATTTGATAACTAAGATTTGATCTAGTGATTAGCACAGTGCCAGAAATATAGTTGCCTTTTGATAAATACCTAACTGATGCCTCTACAGAAACAGGCATCCAAGCAGAAAAGCCCAGCAGATGTTTAGTGATAAAAGGATTGGAGTTTAGGTCAGATATGAGTATATATATATATATATATATATATATATATATATATATATATATATATATATATATATATATATATTTGAGAGTTATCTGCCTAGAGATGGTAATTAAACCAATTAATTTAATGAGATGAGCAACAATTAGAAAAGGGTCAGGACAAAGTTTTAGTACATTCATGTAAAGGGACTAAAACACAAATGGAGCAAAGAACACCAAGTCTCACTAAAAACTCAGATAAGAGAATGTTTAGGAGTAATCAATAATATCAAGGCCAAGAAAAAAAATTATGCATTATGCATTTAAATATAAGCTAAAATTTTAGTTGATTATATTGATGTTCAACGATATTAATAAAAATTTGTAATAAAAGCACAAAGCTACAAATCACTGGTCTTTGTGAAATGCTTTTTCAACAGTAATAGATGCCCAACATGTGAACAAAATCGACATTTTATTGTCCTATTAAGCAGGAGTTGCCAGAATAGAATAAATTGGGAAGACCTGTATGAAATAATGTAAAGTGAAGGTAATCAGCAAGAAAAATTTATGCAATAATATTGCAATGATAATTTTATAGTACTTAGGAACTCTGATCAACACAATGATCAATCAACACTAAAAAGGACTCATGATGAAATATGCCACCTACACTTCTAGATAATTGATTCACTCAAGAGGGCAAACTGAAGCCTTTTTTTTTTTTTTGCCAGTACAAGAAATTTCTTTTGTATAATTATATCTCTATAATAGATTTTTTTTTACTTCCTCAGTAGATGGAGGACAAGGAAGAAATTCAGAACCAAAAATAAAACTGAATTTAAAAAAGTTTATAAAAGGAATACAACCTTGAAATATATTTCAAAAAATTTTGCACATTTTTACTGAATCCAAACCCAAAGCAGCAGTTGTAAACATAGCATACTACCTCACATGCAATGAGTTCCTTTAATGAAAGGGGCTTTAGCATTTGAATATATGTGGTAGTTTCAGCCAAGACTGCTGCCTGAACAAGAGGCAGGGTACCTCTGACATACCTATGCCTACAAAACTCTGAATTTGGTACTAGAAAGAGTAAGGACCAAGAAATGTGAAATTACACTTCTTTCACTCTGGAATTACACAAGGAGCCACCCAGAAGACCTTATTTCTATAGAAAAAGGGATTTAACAACAAAGCCAATACCAGGGCTAGTGCAGGGTAGCCTTCTACAGTACAACCAAAAAGAAAACAGGTGTCTCTGGAAGCAACAATAGGAAGAGGGAGGGAATGAAGAGTAGGGATGAGTACTGAGAGGGGGTACTGTGGAAGGGGTGTGTGGTCATGGGAGACGAAGCAGTTAAAGACTATTAATAAAAACTACTTAGGAGGCAAATGATCTTGTGAAGAAGAGACCCATCTACACCCAGAGAGAGGACTATGAGAACCGAGTGTTGATAACGGAGCATTTTTTGTTTGCTTGCATTTTGTTTTCTTTCTCATTTTTTCCCCCCAGGGTTTGTGCTTTTTTCTTTATTTTTAAATTTTTTAAAGCTTTTTATTTTCAAAACACAGATAATATGGCAACAATGACCCTTGCATAACCTTGTTTTTTAGATTTTCTCCTCCTTCCCTCCACCCCCACCCTTAGATGACAAGCAATCCAACATATGTTAAATCCAATGTGTATAAATATGTATACATACATTGGATTTCTTGCATATGTTTTGAAAACAAAAAGATTTAAAAAAAAAAAAGGCGGCATTGTTGGTTAAATGCTACAGGTCAAGAGAGGCACCTGACAGGATCAGGAGTCTAGATTTTTAAAGAGTTTTTGTTTCATCTCTGTCAATAGTTTTGCATGATTTTAAATCATTTATAAAAGGATTAGAAATCATGCATCTGAAAGGTGCCAAATACATCAACTATTTATTTAGCATCTAAAGTGATCAAATTTCAAGAATTTTAGGATTTTATGAAATATTAAAACAGATGACAGTACTACCCACAAACTAATTTACTTATTTAGTGTCATACCAATCAAACTCCCAACAAATTATTTTACAAATCTAGAAAAAATAGGAGCAAAGTTCATCTGGAAGAACAAAAGATCAAGAATTTCAAGGGAATTAATGGAAAAAAAAAAAAAAAAGCTGATGAAGGTGGTCTAGCTATGCAAGATCTAAAATTATATTATAAAGCAGCAGTCATCAAAACCATTTGGTACTGGCTAAGAAATAGAGTAGTTGATCAGTGGAATAGGATAGGATCACAAAAGAAACCAGGCAATAACTATAGCAGTCTAGTGTTTGATAAACCCAAAGACCCCAGCTTTTGGGATAAGAACTCACTATTCAACAAAAACGGCTAGGAAAATTGTAAACTAGGGTGGAAGAAATTAGGGCTTGACCCACACCTAACACCACATACCAAGAATAAGATCTAAATGGGTTCATGATCTAGATATTATGTGTGATATATATTATGAGTGATATTATAAGCAAATTAGAAGAACATAGGATAGTTTACCTCTCAGACTTGTGAAGGAATTTGTGTCCGAAGAACTGGAACTCTTAAATGAACACCAGATAGATAATTTTGATTATATTAAATTAAAAAGTTTTTGTACAAACAAAACTAATGCAAACAAGATTAGGAAGGAAACAATAAATTGGGAAATCAATTTTATATTTTAAGGGTTCTGATAAGGTCTCATTTCTAAAATATATAGAGAATTGTCTCATATTTATAAGAATTCAAGCCATTCTCCAATTGATAAATGGTCAAAGGATATGAACAGACAATTTTCAGATGATGAAATTAAAACTATTTCTAATCATATGAAAAGGTGCTCCAAATCACTACTGGTCAGAGAAATGCATATTAAGACAATTCTGAGGTACCACTACACACGTCTGATTGGCTAAAATGACAGGAAAAGATAACGATGAATGTTGGAGGGGATGGGGGAAAACTGGGACACTGATACATTGTTGGTGGAACTGTGTACGGATCCAACCATTCTGGAGAGCAATTTGGAACTATGCTCAAAAAGTTATCAAACTGTGCATACCCTTTGACCCAGCAGTGTTTCTATTGGGCCTATATCCCAAAGAGATCTTAAAAGAAGGAAAGGGCCCCACATGTGCAAAAATGTTTGTGGCAGCCCTTTTTGTAGTGGCTAGAAATTGGAAACTGAATGGATGTCCATCAATTGGAGAATGGCTGAATAAATTATGGTATATGAATGTCATGGATTATTATTGTGCTGTAAGAAACGACCAGCAGGATGATTTCAGAGAGCCCTGCAGAGACTTGCATGGATGGATGCTGAGCGAAATGAGCAGAACCAGATCATTATACACGGCAACAACAAGACTATATGATGATCAATTCTGATGGACATGGTTATCTTCAACGATGAGATGTTTCAAACAACTTCCAGTTGTTCAGTGATGAATAAAGCCACATATACAGGGAGAGGCCTGTGGGAACTGAGTCTGGACCACAATATAGCATTTTCACACTCTCTATTATAATGTTTCTTGCATTATGTTTTCCTTCTCAGGTTTTTTTTTTTTCTGTGTACAGCAAGATAACTGTATAAAAATATATACACATTCAATCTGTCAAATATTTTAACATAAGTAACATGTATTAGACTTCTTGCCATCTAGGGAGGGAGGGAGTGGGGGATAGGAGGGAAAAATTTGTAACAGAAAGCTTTGCGAGGGTCAATTTTGAAAAATTACCTATGCATATGTTTTGCAAATAAAAAACTTTAAAAAAAATGAGAATGAAGGACAAAAAAAGGTATTAAAACAATAAGATTTTATAAATATTAAAACAATAAGATCCTACTAAGCAGGAGTGGCTAGAAAAAAGTTGGGAAGACCTGTTATGAAATAATGCAAAGTGAAGTGAAGGTTTACTTAGAAGAAAAATGTATACAATAATATTTCAAGGATAATTAACTGTGTATAAGTACTTAGTGTACAACCTTTTAAAATACAAATGATAAAAGATGGGAAAACCTGTAACATTTTATGTGGAATACAGAGGCAGAGTTGACAGGACTCTAAATGACATTTCCCTCTACATTAAAATATGATTTCAAATGTGGATTATAATGCTAGTGCTGAAAGAGCAAAATTATTGTGGATGCTTAATTCTACTCTGGACTGAGTTAAGTTATACTACTGACATCAGATATGTTATCTTTCTGTAAGATTTTTTTCTTCTTGGGTATGCTCAGCTTAAGGAATGAACAGATAAGCCTGAGTCCTAAAGACAAACTAGATCTGTAAATGAACATCAGTTATAGAGCCTATTATAACTTTGGTCTTGAGTATATTAATGTCACAGAATTCTGTGATGTTGACCTACAGTGGAAAGACAAAGACTCATACAATTCTGGGTGTGAATTTTTATTATTATTATTATTATTTTTTACCAAAGGCAGCAATGTCTTCCTACACATAAAATCCAAGTGGATTCACTGATTTCAAACTTGGATTTCTTCCACATCTCAACAAAATTAGGAACATGGAAAACAATTATGAGAAGTGTATTTTATCCATCAGATAATGGTTTCTTGGTTGATTATCCAGACAAACTTATTGGTACAACTTGGCAAAAGTTCCATTCACAGCTCAAGGCCTCATTATGTTTACTATATATTCCCACACAAACCCAAATACATTCATTATGTAATTAAAAATGTTCAACACTTAAGCAACTATACAGAATATGAAGGTTTATTTCAAAAAGGAATATTTTTACCAGGATACACAGATGCACTTAATGTAACAGTACCTTCTGCAAAAATAGGTTACATAATACTCAGAAATGCAAGAAACAATTTTATTTTCTACAAATTAGACAGCAGATGTTTTTCTTAGCTTGTATAACCTCCAAAATGGAGGTCATAAATATGTATCTTGTGACAAAATAGCTAACGCTAAAGTTTGACACCACAGAGCTAATGCTGGGAACTTAAATGACTACTACACAGTTGCAAACTACTCTTCATATTCACACAGTGTTAAAACAAAATGGTTTCCATTCCAATATTCTTTGCTTCCTGAATAGGATTCTAGTGCTGCAAGGAAAAAAATGTTCAAAAGATACACAAAACTATTTAAAATTACAACATAACTATTAAAATATCTTCTCAAATTGAGGAAAGCAATCATGTTTTTAAAAAAGAAAGAAAAGAGGGAAAAGGGAGTTTGATCAAACTCCTAGATAAGTCATTTGTCCTCTGACTTGTCTGTTAAAAGTTTACAAGAGATTTCAATAAATTATCTTGAAACCATTTCAAGCAGCTGATTTCAGAATCTTCTTGGAGGTCCGCCCTTAAATGGCTTAAATCCAGAACCACTTCCTCTTTGCATAGAATTGCCTGTGATCTGCACAATTCTATTAATTGGTGATGAGTTACTAGAAACAAATTTTTAAAAGAATGTTAAAGATCATCTTAGGAAAAAAAAAACATTTTAGAGATTATTCACAATGTGTATATATATATATTCAGAAACCAAGCACCTAATATATTCAGAAACCAAGCACCTAACACAGGAATCAAAAATATTGAGAACTAATGTGACTCAGACCAAGTTAAATAGGCTGAGGAAATATACATTAAAAAATTAAACAATACATATTTGCTAAAATTAGTGGGACTACTGTTTAAGAAAAAGTAAGATAAATGGTTGTGAAACAGTTGGGTTTTATTTCAGATGCCTTGTAAAAGAAATTATCATGAGAACTGGATCCTAAAAGACAGGGGAAGATTTAGACGGAAAGGAAGAACACAAGCAAAGACTTAAAGCTCCAACTTAGCATGGTGCATTTATAGGACCTTAAATATGCTAGACTAGACTGAATAAAGAGTTGTTGTCCAAGCTGAAAACAAAGTGGGTGAGCTTTATTTAAGCTTATTATTAAATTTATTATTAATTTATTATTTATTATTGTTTAAGCTTATTATTTAAGCCTTAAACTTAAATGCCAGAACCAAAAGAAAAAAGTGAATGCATTCTTATACTACATTGAAAGGAATGACCTCTAGGAATAGGGAAGTAACAATCCTACTACTGTACTCTCACTTCATCAGACTTTATCTAAATTATTGTATTCTGCACGAGTAGGATATTGATAAATTATACCATGTTCATAGGAAGGCAATCAAAATAGTTTCCATATAGGATTAGTTGAAGAAAAAATTTCCTAGAGAAAAGAAGTCCAGAGGGCTGTGAAATAACTCTGTCAAATATTGGAAAGGCAATGGTTCAGAGAAGGGAGTTCTCTTGCTTTGTTTGGTTCCAATAAGGAGAACCAAAGGGAAATCAGGGGAAGCTGCAATGTGACAAATTTAGTCTTAATCATAGGAAAATATTTCCAACAATTACAATTGTCCAAAAGTGGAATGAAATATGAGAGAATACAGAGCTCTTTAAGCAGAAACAGGATGATTATTTCTCTAAGAATGTATAGCAAGGATTTTTTTTGGCGTACAGGCTGGACTGGAAGGCCTTTAAGTTCCTTTGCAACTCTCAAATTCTGTGTGTGTGATACCTCAATTTATGGGTTTAAGTCTTGGATCAGACACTAACTCACTATATGTTACCAGGGGCAATATATTCCCCTCTCTGGCTCTTAGCTTTCTCTGTTGTGAAATATAAGGGTCAGACTCAATAAGTAGTTCCTGTGGGACTAAAGAAATGTTACAAGGGATCCACAAATACAACAGCAATTTAATAAACTCAATGAAAAAAACAGCAGCTAGGAGACAGTGTTTAATAAAATATAGATTCATGTAAAGTGGAAACAAAACAAAACAAAACAAACACCTTTAAATGACAGGTTGGCATTTAGATTATAATAGAGGTGGGAGCCAGACCTATAATTTCACCAGTAGGGCACTTTCTTTGAGAAATTTACTCTACCAGTACATGTAAACAACTGCTCGATAATGTATAGCTTTAGTTGTCAAGAAGCAATGAGGTTATGTGATTGGCTCAAGGTCAATCAGCATGCTTCAAAGAGATGATCTGAACGCAGGTACTCCTGACCCTAAGGCTAGCTCTCTCTACCATACCATGTTATCTATTATTAAATATGAGATGTCATCTAAGGTTTTCTTAACAAGTTAATAACATTATCAAATAAGTATATTATATAAAGACTGAAAGAAGACTTACTACTGTTACTAGTTCAAGTATGAAGGTATTGGGCTATGGAGGAAAAAGGAAAGAAAAACTTCAAAAGAATTGATATAAATTGCTAACAGCTTATTAAAAAATAAAGCCATTGGGTAAATATATGAAAATGGTTAAAACTGATTATGGTGGGGAAAAAATGTTGGATTTGGTTTTAAAAACATTGTGACAGTGAAGTATTCAGAGATTAGGTTCAGATGAGTGTTTCATAGTATGAAAGCAACAAGATCTGAAAATATTTCAAGAAATTATTGTTATCAACAATATTGAACCAAATCAATTAATAAGATGAAGTTTAATAAGTATAAATATAGAACTTTTGGTTAAAAAACAAAACAAAACAAACAAAAAAAAACACCCCAACCTTACAAATACAAAAAAGGGGAATTGAGCCTAAAAATAAAAAAGTTTATTTTTTAAAAATAGGGAGATGTAGTGTATTAAAAGCTCCTTAAGTCACCAATGTGCCATGGCAGTAAAGAAAGCAAATACATTAGGCTGCACTAAAACCTACTAAATTCAATATTCAAGAAGGTGACAGTTCTGTTGTATACTAGTCATGTAGTATGTGAAGTATAGTCTCCAAAACTAGACACTACATTTTAAGAGGGACACTAAAACGTGACCAAAAGAACAAGGATGTGCCTGAAGAAGATATGACATAAAGGATTAGATTTGTGGTTGGCTCAAGGGAGGGAGCAATGAGTAAAATTTCAGAGGCACAAAATCCAGATCTGATGTAAAGAAAAACTTCCTAACACAAAGATTTTCACATGGGACAAAGGAAAACTACATTGTTCCTGTCTTCAAGAAAAGACTGGATTAGATAAATACCTGATTTTAGTTACACAACTTGGAGCACCCAACCTTTGAAGTCCTTTCCTTCCAAGATTCTACGAATATGGGAATATGACAGTGTCTGAGATAAGGATTAGATTGATTTCACTGAAATAGGAAGTCCCAAATAGAGAAACTTCCTCTATCAATGCAGGTTGACACCTTTGCAGTAATTTGTAAAATTAAATAATTTTCAAGAACCCTGAGAGCTTATGTGACTTAGTTAGGGGCATATAGCAAGTATGTATCAAGAAATGGAACATGAAATCAAAGTATTCCTAGCTCTAAGATGAGTTCTCTATTATAACAGACTTACCTATAATTTGTAATGACAATTACTAAAGACCTAATCGACACGTTGCTTCTTGATATGTTCTAGGAATTTCTGGAATGGTAAAATGTGGGACTCCTACTTTTTTATCTTATTGAGAAGGAATGGTAGATCTAAAAATCTAGATTATGTGGTTTTTCACCCATGGATAAATATTCCTTCTCCAAAGCGATAGTAAATAAAACAAGTATTTGTTTAAATAAATAAAAGTCATGTCAATTTCCAATGGGTATAAACAATTTATGAAGGAAAAGATTGTACCATTATTTTATTTTTTTTATCTTTCTCCATAAAGGAGCTAGCAAAAAATATATTGTATATAATCAGTGCTCATAGTATTTGATGAAGGAAAAAAGCGCCAAAAAAGCATTAAAAAGTTACTTTACCTTGTATGCTGGGGTATCATGCCTGCTCCTCCCCGACCATCACCCATTCTTCTTGTGTCATGATATCCACTACCTTGAGAACTTGGACCATGCCATTCTTTTCTTGGTCCACTTGTTTCACGCCCATGGCGTTCAACCACATGTCGATCTTCAGAATAATGCTGTAAAAGTGTATGTTAAAGAAATATCATGCTAGTGTTTCAATTTAGTTGCTGTGAAGAACTTTTTTTTAACTCTCCATTTCCTATTTAAAGCACTGAGATTGGCCTGGGTCAGAAATGTACCAAAGCTAAAGAATGGGAATGAGGATGGGATGAGTCAGAAATATGTCATATGCATTTTAAGATGGGCAGCTTTAGGGCATATTCTCATTCCTAATATAGCTAGCAGACATAAAATGGCAATGATTTATGTATAACCTATATCAAATTGCTTGCCAACTTAAGGGAGAGAAGAAAAAAATGGAGGAAGAGAATTCTGAACTCAAAATTTTTAACTTACTTGGGATATCTCTCACATGCTGGATGCAGCATTTCTATTTTTCTGGGATATGGCAGAGAGAAATAATCAGAGGATTTCTCTAAGTAACAGCAGTATCCCCTGAGAACTGATTATAACAAATACATTTCCTTACAGGTAGAAATGTCTTTAGAAAAAACACAAATATGCACTATGATTGTCATTAACCAATTCCACAGCAGGAGAAATAATAAAGGAGAATTCATTTTTGAGGACATTACAAATAGTGAATAAATGAAATACATTGAAGCAGGGCTTTGTAATAGAATTTGATTTAAATAACTACAGTTAAATAATGCTGGCTATGGCAATGGCCATAATTCAAGAGCAATCTTTAAAAATAAAACACAAAAAAAATTTCACAACAAGTTTAGACTTACCTGTCCACCACTTCCTCTTTCTCCTAATACTCCTCTTTCTCCCTCTCTACTGCCATAACCAGAAGCACTGCTTCGATTCCCTGGGGGAGCACCTCTCACATTGTGTCCAGATACTTCTCTTCCAGATCTCTCTGGTCTTTCACCCCTTAAAGAAAAACTTGTAATCAGGATCTTGGTCATCAAAAGTCCAAAAGCAAGAGCTAACTTTGTTAAGAGAAGCAAGGCTGAGTAAATTAATTAGAAAATAATTAGTAGAATACCTTGTGTCCCGTTTTTCAGTGTTCATGCCACCTTCATTCTTCCAACTAGTTTGCCTGGGAGGATTTGGACCACCCTCTCTTGGGTGTCTACCATGTGTTATATCAGGCCTGTCATGAATGATCACTGTCCTCCTCTCATCTCTATCTCCTCGCACTTCTCGTCTATCAGTGTCTCTAAGTTCATTTCTTGGTGGTGGTGGCTCATTTCTTCTGGAATCACTGAAATTTTTAGGGTACCTTTCAAACCCTGGATCTTCTCGTCGTGCAGTTGGACGTGTTTTTTTCCCTTCACCTTGACTAACAAAGCGTTCCCGCCTGTTGACAATTTTTAAAAAGTTAAACATCTCAATTTTTCTTTCCCAGACAAGAAAATTCCCAGAAACATTTTCACTATTTTCTTCTTTTTCCCCTCACTCAAGATAACTGCTACCTCTTCCCAATTCTTCATGTACCATATGTTTTCCTTTCTTTTAAAATTAGTTTATAACTAAAGCCATTAATGTTAATAAGTAATATTAATACAATAATCCATTTCCATTCAAACTAATCAAAATGAACTTTTTGGGTAGTCTGTTCTTAGCATCCAAGAGAATTGAAATATACATTATTTGATAACCTTCTACATACTTTTCTGTTGTGCTATCTTACAGAATTGTTAAGTCTCCATAAACACAGATCACCATTCCTCTCCCCTCAAAAAAAGAGGGTGAAAAAAACTAAGTCTAACTGCCATTCACTTTTCAATAGAATAATAAAAATGACAACCACCATACCATCACTTGTTATATCAATAAAAAGAGCCATTTCTAAATATGAAAGTGTTAAAATTTTTAATTAAATATTAACATACTAAAACAAAATTTACTCAACAACAGTAAAATTCATATACCAAATAATTAAGACAAAGAAAACTTATGCAGTCTTTTGTTGTAAACCTACCTTTCAAAAGATGAAGACTGTACTGCTGTACCTTCAGGAAATCGGGCCCTTTCTCTGTGATCAAAGTCATTAAATCTGTTCTGTTGGCGATTGTAGTCAGATCCATGACTAAATCGTGCATCTGTATCTAGAGACAGTTTTTTAGTCTCATTCCAGTAAGGATCATCTCGCCTTATGGGGGGGAGAAGAGAAGGGAAGGAGGGTAGAAGGGTAGAAGGAGGAGAAGAATGTTGAATTAAAAGTTTATTTTTAAATGGAGAAGAGTAAACATTAAAAAACAAACAAACAAAAACAAAAAAACGTAAAATCTCACAGTTCACAGGATTTTTCATGTCTATCAAATATGAAACATTCTTTTATGTTCTCTACAAATAATCCATTCACTTTAAAACAATGATATCTGCAGATACGAAATATGGGCGCTCTCTAGCCAATAGTACTCAAACCTTCTAGTTCTTCACTTTGATAGGATAGGTGCTCCAAAGATTACTTATCTAATTCTTTCCTTTACAAGTTGTCACCATTACAAGAGCATTTTGTTTTTTTAACTATTCATTTTTATTTAGTAGGTTAAAATATACAGTGTAATATACAACATTGGGAAAAATAAATAGATTTTCTTGCAAGACAAAAATAAGTTTTGCATAGAATAAGCAAGGGCCAGCATGCTCCAAATAGTATGGTAACAGTCACTCTCAGGATAGTTTTATTATTTTGCAACTTATGCTCCAAAAGAACAATGAGTAGTTAATATATCTCAATAACATTCTATCCTGGTCTACTTACTACTTTTTCTAAGTTATTATAGCACAATGGAAAAAAGAAAAACAACTCAATATTAACAGTAAGCAAAAGAAATGAGGAAATACCTATGATCTACATCACGTGGACGTTTCAAAGAATTCCTTTTTTCTTGCTCATAACGAAGCTGTTGTTGTTGCCTTCGCAGTTCTTCTCGTTCTCGCGCAATACGTTCGGCTTCTTTACGACGTTCCTTAAAAAAGGATGACAAAGAAAAAAGGTGGAACTAAGCAAAATTTAGCAGCTGCATAAAAAGAAAACTGGATTATGAGTTCAAGAAATCTAAATTTAAATCTAAGTTTCATCACTAAGTAATTATATGGTTTGGGGCAAATCACTTTAAAACAGGGGAACCTTCATTGGTTAAAATGAAAGCAGCTAAATGGAATCTGAACTACGACAGTCACAGTGGATAATATTTCTGTGTGGAAGAAACTTTTCTGATATTCCAAGCCTTAAGATGCTGTGATCATAATTACTGCCCAATTTTATTAAGATATAAAATTTAAGTGCTTATAAGACAACAGAGTTTGTATTGGAACTCTATCCTCAGTATCATAACCATGGTTATTATCATGTTATCTGAATATTTTGCTGTAGAGGACTATCGACTAATACTTTGCCAAACTATAAAGGTTATTTTATTTTCATTGAAATTATATCTAGTACTAAACATTCAGCAGCTGAACTAAAATTTTAACAGACTTACTATAAGCAAAATAATTGTATTACAGGTCAAATTATTAGTTATCAAATATGAAAAGCTTTACTGAATGCACCTGTTCAATTCGAATGCGTTCCCTTTCCAAGCGTTCGCGCTCCATTCTCTCTCTCTCTAGTTTTTGCCTTTCAATTTCTAGTCGCTCTCTTTCTCTTTGTAAGCGCTCCCGTTCCTCCCGTTCACGAATCATTCTAATGCGTTCCCGCTCTCGACGCTCTCTTTCTGCAATCTCTCTTCGTCTAACAAAAATCAGTATTTGAAAATACTTAAGTTACACTAACATTGTGTGAAAGAATTTTTTGTGAATCTTATTTTATTTGGTGTTCAAAAATTTGTTTTTAAATGTTGGTATTTTTTATACATAAAAAGCTCACCATAAAGCATTTTTGATATAACATCTGTCATAATTATGTGCATAATACCTATTTAAAGGGATCAAAAATAAACAGTAATTTGTTTTCAGGGAAAAGAAAGATAACAAATGAGTTTTCCAGGTAATTATCCCTCATTTTTAAAGGACCAAATATATAGTTTTGAGTTCTTAATCACAAAACTGCTTTGTCCTTTGGTTTATCAATTGGGAAATGACTCATATTCTTATAATTTAACAAAGTTATTTATTAGATTCTTACCTAAAAAATTCTATAAAATTCTTCCTTCACTCCCTTCCCAGTTTTCTGCTTTCCTTTAAATCTTGGCCATCTTTGTTTTATCTGTACAAATACCTACTAATTTAATGTAATCAAATCTATACCCAATTTCTGCCAGAAAGCTTTCCAAGCTTTCCCAACAAATTTTAACAAATAGTATATTCTTATCCCCAAAAGTAAAATTTTTATATTTATCAAACAAAAGATTATTACAATTATTTACTACAATGTATTGTACGTCTACTCTGTTCCATTGAACCATCTTCCTACTTCTTAACCAGTACCAGATATTTTTGATGAATTACTGCCATATTAAGATCTAGTAATGCCAAACCTTGATCTTTTACATTTCCCCCCATTAATTCCATTGTTTTGCTTGAACTTTTGTTCTTCCAAAACATTCTTATTTTTTCTAGCTCAAATAATTTTTTAAAAAAAATAATTTAACTGAGGTAGCACTAAGTAGATTAGGTTAGGGAAAAATATTATTGTCCACTCATGAATTTAAGTCTTGAATTTATTTGTCTATCTAAAAAATTGTTTTATAATTAATGCTCCTGGGTTTGTTTTAACAGGTATATTTTCCCAGGTATTTTATGCAGTGTACACTTATTTTAAATGGGTTATCTCTTCTTGAAGAATTTTGTTGTGCCATATAGAAACGCTGATGATTTATGTGGGTTTATTTCATATGCTGCTACTGTTAAAATTATTTTTTTTCTAACTTTTTAATAAAATCTCTAGTACTTTGTGAGAAGAGAGAGTTTAATCTGGCCTATTGTGATTCCTTCAATTTCTTTTTCTTTTTTTATTACTATTGCTAACATTTTTTTCTTTTTTCGCTGAGGCAATTACAGCTAGGAAGTGTTAGGTGTCTCAAGCCGTATTTGAACTCAGGTCCTCCTGACTTTGGGCTGGAGCTCTATCTACTGCGCCACTTAGCGGCCCCTATTGCTAACATTTCTAAGAAAACACTGAAGACATTCTAGTTTCACCCCTGATATTATTGGGAAAGTTTCTACTTTATTCCCATCACACAGAAAGCTTGCTAATGGTTTTAGGCAGACATTTCTTATTAGGAAAACTCCATTTATACCTAAGCTTTAGTGTTTATAAGAAGAATGAGTGTTGTATTTTCTCAAAAGCTTTTCCTGCAGAAAACTCAACTTTTGAAAGAATTTCTCAACTATTTCATAATCTAACAACATAAAAAAAAAAAAATGAATACTTCTCCAAGAGTTGGAAAAGTATATGTAGTTCTAATAACCTTAGGAAAATAATTATGAGACTGAACAGATAATCTATTTTGGTGGCTCAAGTGGTTTTTTCTTTTTTCTTAATTTAAATTATCTAGACCACAGTTGAAAACTATCATATATGATAAGTGAAATCATGGCCAACAAGAAATTCAACCTAAAATATGGTGATAATCTTTTATCAATGATTGTGGTTTTAAAAAGGGGGAGAGGGAAAGGGGTACCTTTATAATAAACAACCAAAAAAATCCAAAACATAACTTACTAAAAACTAAAATATTAACCTAAAATTTTAAAATGGTGCCTCTTTTTGACTAAAGGAAAATAACCCAAAGACATATTACCATACCCCTTCCTGTACCTTTAACCACAAAATAGTTATTTCCATGTCATTTTAAATATTCAAACAGTATTTCAGCTTCTCGCTTGAGATTAAATCATCTTAACATTACTTTAAGTATGTGATATTAAGATGTTTTATTTTTCTTAATCTGGCTATCTATCAATAACAATGGAGCAAAACAAAACAAACCCCTCAAAACCCCCAAACCCAAACAAACCAACCTGTAGGAATACACCTTAATTACATCATTCTTAAATCAAAAGATTGTATTAATTCACAGATAAATGCTTCAAATTTTTTTCACTACCAGGAGCCATGAAAAAGCTCAAAATTTTCTAATGTGTAAAAAGGCTAAGTTTGACTAGGAAAATGATTTTCTCCAGCTCTAAATCCTCTCACCCTCTATTCCTATCGCAAAGTACAGAACATTTTATCCTTACCTTCTAAGTTCTACTGCTCGTCGTATTCTTTCCAGGCGTACTAAATGTTCTCGCATTCTCTGTTCCTTCATTTTTTCAAAAGGCAGTATATCTTTGCGACTTCTGTAGTCTTTGTCCTTCTTTTTATCTTGACTAGCTCTCTCCCTGTTTCTTGCCACCTGGGTGATTAGACAAAATTTGCTAAGTTATACTATTAGATGGTAAAAGGATTGCTAGAAAAAGATAGTTTCTATTTTCCTTGACATTTGGCCTACTCAGAATAGTGGAATCAAAGTATTTTAAAATTCAAAACCACAGAAGTGCTGGTAAACTATTAATATGAGAAAAATTGGTAAAAATAGGTTTTTTTAAATTTAGACTTACTTTATCATATCTCCCCCTTCTTGAGGATCTAGAGTGATCTCCTTTTGTTTGATCTAATATTACCATATGACCTGGGCTCTTCGCACCTAATGAAAAAAAGTAGGAAAAGCAAGTAAGGATGAATTACTCAAAATCAGAACATATGTAATTTTTTTATTCAGATAAAAAAATAGAAAAATTTCAAAAAAACAATTTGCAGGGTGGAAGTATTATTATGTAATCTTACTTAACTAATCTGTACATATGCAGAATCACTTTAGAGAATACAAAATAAAAGCACTTTTAAAAAATACAGGTTGAGATTATGGCAAATGCCTTAAAAACAGATTGCTCAACCCTATACACTCACTTTCTACATTAGACTTGTCATTTCATTAATATAGGTAATTTTTGGTATGCAAAGTCTCCACCAATACCAAAATCAGCAAATCAACTTTAACTTAGTCTTAAAGTGAGGTCCTTTAGGTACCAAAAGAACAAACAACTAGCCTTTGGTCATAAAGCCAGTCATGTTAAAAAGTTAGTCCTCAAACCCATGCTTCCTTCCAAATGTTTAATGATATCAGACTGCATATTAACTTAGAAAACCACAAATTAACATTATCTATGTTATATGGTTTTGTTTAACATTTCTCAATTACATTTTAATCAGCAGCATTCTGGAGTTTTGTAGCAGTAAAACCAGGCCTTGAGTTTGGCATTTTGCACTACATGCTGTCTCCTTTTCCCTAAACAAACACAACTCAGTGATTACATAGCCAAGGGTCCAAAAGTAAAATACTAGCCTGACTGAAAGATTTTCATATTTTAGATCAGTAATGATTGAGTAAGGAAACAAATACTTGATCATTTTTACCTTGACAACTACCAAGTTTAAACATTAAATATTTATCTCAACTTCACTGCTAAATATAAAATTATGTAGAATGATACATTAGAGAGAACAGATGGAAAAATAAAGGTATGTTGCATACTTATTCGTTTCTTTTCTTCACTTTTTTTAATTGACTCTGAAGTTGGGCCACTTGATCCATTATCACCCTTCTCATCTTTACCTTCTGCTTTCTTAGTATCCTTACTATCTTTTTTCTCAGATTTTTCAGATTTTTTCTCTTCTTTTTTGGTAGAGGCTTGAGTCCTAGTTAAAACCACCATAAAAGAAAAACCACATAGTAAGAAATATTTCAGTACACTACCAGAAAATTTGTGTGGTTAATAATAGATAAATAAGTAAATTCGTACTTGCTAGTTTTATCACTTGTTGTAGATTTTTTATCTCCAGTACTTCTGCCTGAACTTGATTTTTCATCACTTTCTTTCTTTAATTCTTTCTTAGAAGGATCACCTTTTACCTGAAAAGCAAAAAACAAAACAAAAACAAAAAAAAACACAACCAAACTACACCACCATGCCAAAAATTTAAAATCAATGAAATTTATTATTATTATTTATTAATTTACAGCATAAAGCAAAGCTTACTTTCTCAACAGAAATCTGTTGTCCATGAAGTTCAGTACGATGAAGGTGTGCAATACATCTAGCTACCTCAGTACTGGAAGACATAGTTACAATACCATAACATTTTGCTCCAGGACTTCGGGCATTTGTAACCACTTTTGCACTGAGTACCTAAGAGAAACAGGTTAAATGTTACAAAGTGTTAGAAAATCATTTAAAGACAAATACATGTGTATTTGTGACATTTGTGACATAATCATGTCCCTTTCAAATCTGAAAAACAAAGTTTCACTCTCCATTATTTTCAGTATCACTGAAATCATTCTATACAGTCACTTATGTATTTGATTAAAATGAATTTGTTTAAATTACTTTCATGGGAACGGACACAGGATTATCAGCATAGTTTATTTCTATATGTGTATATAAAAGTATTCTTACAGGGAAAGAAAGCATGCTTAATCAGTCATCTCCTGAACAATAAAGAGATTAAATTTTTGATATATTCTGCTACGAACCTGTGGATATTTTTCAACAATAAAGATTTTTCACTCATCCATACCTTCTCATCCTGTCCAACTCTTGCTTATGTCCAATAAATCCTTAGCAAGAGGTCCTTGCTCAAATAATTTGCTGGGGAGTTTTACTCTTGATCTTGGCATTGCATGAGAACCTATATATATATATATATGTATGTATATATATGTATATTTATATATGTACATCACATCCGGGTTGTTCATGGGTAATTCTGCAATCTGGCTACAAGACCAGCCAAATCTTTTTCTAGTTCTATTTCTCTTATATTTTATGCCACATATTCTTTACAAATTCTTTTTTTGATTAATATCTGATTTATGCTCACTATGCACCTCTCCATTGCCCTTTGGGAAAACTGCAAATTTAATTCTTCAGAAATCATGTTACTTCATCCTTTGCAGTTACACATCACCATGAGAGAGTGTTGGTGTTAAAAAGATGGACCTTTACTTCAAGAGAAAGCTCTGGGTCATTTAAAGCATTTCATAATCTCCCACATGCAATCCAGCTGTCTTTCCTTCGGCTATTCATTCCAGGGCCCAGTTCACTATGCATCCACGATGCCTAGCAAAGATATGCAACATTCAATTAGTTCTATAAGCTTGTCCATTTAATTTTATGGTAGGATCTGTACAACAGACATTTTTCGTCCACTTGGTTTCTTCTGTGAGAATAGTTAAGAATAATTCTGTTGAATAATTCTGGATCTCATTTAGAAGATACTGCAATGTTCCAAGGCTTGATGTAATTAAAGATGTCATCCACAAACAAAAAGCATCCAGAGGACCCTCAACATCTATAAGGAATTCCTCTTCATTATGAACATCCTCCATGAAAGTGGAAAACATTCTCCCTATTATTATTTTTAATTCAGGGAGCCAAGAGGTAGAGGCCTTTTACAATAGTTATCTTTGTTGTTACGTTTTTCAAAGCACTTAGTATGATTTCAACATACATGCAGAAGGCAGCTTGTTCAAAGTGTGCCTTTAAGGTAGCATTTTTGGTTCCATTATATTAAATGTATTTTTTTTTAAATTTTATTTTTTTATTTTATTTGCATAACATATGTGTGGGTAATTCTTCAACAATAACCCTTACATAGCTTTCCGTTACAAAATTTTCCCCCAACTCCCCACCCCTCCCCTAAATGGCAGGATATTAAATGTATTTTTAAGAGCCAATAAACAATAAGCACAGTGGGATCTTGCCTGTGCTGTTCAGCAAGTTATATAATCAGGCTTGTAAAGATGTGGTATGGTTTAGAAGAGCATTTGCAAAAGCATGGCTATTCTCTTCCCATACCTTTTATTAAGGATGTCCTTGTAAAGTATGTAAATTATTTTCAAATTCTTTTGTAAGAATGGGAAAACTTAACAGGTAGTATTTCAACTTTTCTTACTTATGTTCCTTTGATGATAATAATGTCAATGGCGTTTTTCCAAGTGTTTATTATCTTCCCTTCTTTTAGTAGGCTGAAAATAAAATTCCTGAAAATCTTTAGAATTTTTTCCTCCTGAACAAGAATCACCTTTGCATGCACTTTCTGGTCCAGACAGATTTTCTACCTTTTTAGAAAATGTAATCTAGCTCAAATTTAGTAACTCATGGTAACTGATGGAGAGTATAATTTTAGTTTAACATAATAATCTTGGCAAATTCCTAAAATTGTCCTTTTAAGTCTCAGCTTTAAATACTCTTGTGATCAATTGATTCAATAGGGTCTCAAGGTTTATAAAACCTATTTTTTTCAAAGTACTTTTTACTGTCATCAGATAATAAATAATAAATTTCAACTATCTCCTTTATAAGAATTTACAAATGAATTTATATATAAAAGTGTGGCCATTTAATGTCTCATTTCTTGGCTTGATAAAGAGATAAAATGTTTGTTGACTAAGTTTTCTGAAATTGTTTTCCTTTCTGTAACTGATTTCACATCTGTTAGACTTCATAGGAAAATGTTAGAAGAGAATGTCAAGAGTCTGGTTTCTTCTTTTTGGTATCATGCTTTTAAAAATAGAATGAAGTTTTCTAAAATCTTTCTTCCAATTTGGTATTGATATTGACTTTAGTCTAACAAATTGATGTTGAATGATATACTTTTGTACAAACAACTGATGTCACCAACAAGTAGTCATTTCTAGATCTATTAAGATAATCCATTGATGGATGCCCTTCAATTGGGGAATGGCTGAATAAGTTATGGTATATGAATGTCATGGAATATTATTATTCTGTAAGAAACGACCAGCAGGATGATTTCAGAGAGACCTGGAGAGAATTGCATGAACTGATGCTGAGTGAAATCAGCAGAACCAGGAGAACATTATACACAGCAACAAGACTATATGATGATCAATTCTGATGGACATGGCC
>JAJPUD010003415.1:160289-196172 GCA_023553655.1 Myrmecobius fasciatus
ATATTATTATTCTGTAAGAAACGACCAGCAGGATGATTTCAGAGAGACCTGGAGAGAATTGCATGAACTGATGCTGAGTGAAATCAGCAGAACCAGGAGAACATTATACACAGCAACAAGACTATATGATGATCAATTCTGATGGACATGGTTCTCTTCAACAATGAGATGTTTCAAACCAGTTCCACTTGTTCAGTGATGAACAAAGCCATAATACACACAGGAGAGGCCTGTGGGAACTGAGTCTGGACCACAACAGCATTTTCACACTCTCTATTGATGTTTCTTGCATTATGTTTTCCTTCTCAGGCTTTTTTTTTTTTTTCGTGTACAGCAAGATAACTGTATAAAAATATATACACATATTCAATCTGTCAAATATTTTAACATAATTAACATGTATTAGACTGCCTGCCATCTAGGGGAAGGGGGTTGGGGGTAAGAGTAAAAATTTTAACAGAAAGCTTTGCAAGGGTCAATGTTGAAAAATTACTTATGCATTATGTTTTGCAAATAAAAAGCTTTAATTAAAAATAGGAATAATCCATTGAAATGATGAGCAGGATGCTCTCAGGAAAAAAAAAAGAACTTGGAAAGTCTACCATAAAATCAAGCGAAATGAAATGTAGTGTATACAAATATACAATGTTCTGGGATGACCACTGTAAATGACTTTGTAATTCTCAGAAGTACAATCATCCACAACTACCCTGCAGGACTTATGATGAAAAATTCTATCCATAGCCAGAGAAGGAAATGAAGCATTATCTCTTCTATATCTTTCGAGAAAAAATTTTTAAATAAGAGAGATTTTTTTATTTTCATTAGGATTGGAGATCTGTTTTCTTTCACAATTTAACTTTTATGGAAATGTTTTCCTAACTTCACATTTGGTTTTTTAACTGTGAGTGGGGATAAAGAAAGAGAATTCAAAAATTTAAAAACATTTTCTTTTGTAACAGGAAAAAATGTTAAATAAAATAATTTTTTTAAAAAAAGATATATTTTACTTTTGTCACACTATTAGACACATGCTGTAGCCAATGCCCCTACTGTTGTCTTTAAGGATTTTTTCATGACATGCAATGACACCATTTGACATTTTAATTCTAACAATAATCAATGTTCACTTAGGAACACTACTAAGTAACTGGCACCATTGAATGAAACACAGATAAAACTTTTCCTATCAGGGAATGTGACCTCAAACTGGATAGGCAAAGGGAAATGACTATCAGGAGATCAGAGAGCTCTAGAGTAGGGAGATTTTTAAAAAAAGAAAAAAACAAAAACTGATGGATATTATGTTGGGTTGAAAAAGAAGCAATGAGTTTTAGTCAAATATTTTTAGATGAAATTATCATTTTTTATAGCAATCCTTACATATATTACTGGGCTCTCTAGCAACCAAATATTAAAGTTTAAGTGTTCCTTGGGTATTAAAATATATTTTTAGACATGCCAGGGAACAGTTTTAAAGAAAACAAAATTTAAGCCCCATTTTTATATTCTGAAAGCCATTGTATTACAAGCACAAAAAATGAAACTGCCTTTACATTATCCAAAAGATAGATCAAATACTGTAAGTCAAAAATGAGAGCTCATGGGTTCTACAATCCATAGTATGCAGAAAATTCAAGTAAATTTTAAATAAAAGAAAAAACAGCTATAATTATTAGGAAAATATCCTGGAATATTACAAATAGGTATACACTAAATACAATAGCTATTGGTCCCACAGTGATTCCTAGTCATATTAATGGGTACCCTTGAATTTAATTTTTACAATTTCTTCTAGCGATTATACTTTTAAAGGCCCCTAAGGCAAGGGGGAAGGAAGGGGACAGCAACCCTACCAAAGAACTTTAAAATGGGGCTTGTGATTGTATAAGATATAAACTTTTGGCTACATATATTTCAATTAACATCAATATTCTATATGACTAGTTTCCAATTTAAGCAATCTCTGCTTTAGAAAAAAATATAATTATCTAGACTTTATTTTTAAAGGGCTAGTTATAAAACATGTTTTAAATATAAATATTCTTGAAATCTTCTTTTCAACTAATTAAATCCTAAAAAAAAAATTCACACTTAGAAAAGTTTACAAATTATATTTTAAATTTAGCACAGAAAAGGGTCACCCCTAGCTTATAGAATTTAGAGAAATGATAAGCATTTTGAAAAGCCCTATTATGCTAGATCATCACAACTCCTATCATAATGCAGATAATAGTAATCTTGGTTCTGAGACCATACTAAATTTCCCAAGTTCAGTTTTTAAGAAGTTGACAGTCATTTCATTAAGTCACTATGTTATAATTACTTAAAACTAAGCAATAACATTAATTCCTTTTAGATATTCTAATTTGACAAAGGGACTAAAATTTAGTACTAACTATGTAGGTAATTATTAAGTATTAACCTCTAACAAATTAAAAATAACTTCTAAGCTCACTTAAACCATTAAAACATTACACTCAACACAAATCAGCTCAATCATTATGTCCAATGATGATCACATAATTTGTAATAGTCTAATAATTATTTTGAAATGAACTGCTCTGAAAGACATCATCCAACTTAACACTCCTATGTGCAAATATATATGTATATATAATACTGTACTGAATGTAAATATACACTAGAAATATGTGCTTAAATTGGTGAAAGAATACCTTTCCATATTTGCCAAAGAGATTCTTCAAATCAGCTGCTTTGGTATTAGAAGAAAGTCCACTAACCCAGAGATTTCTAGTTGAGCTTCCACTGCTGCCACTAGTGCTACTTGTACTTCCTGAAATAGATTTCATATCAAATGCTGAAGTATGGTAATGAAATTTGTGTATGTATGCATAAAAGATATGCAATGTCTTAATTTATAAAAGGCAAGACTGGCCACATGTCTTCAAAAAACCACAATTTATAAACATTAAAATTCTACTTTGGGGGGAGGGGAGTATAGGAGAGGTAAGGCACAAAATATAAGCAACCTGGCAATTTAAAAAGTAATTTATTCTCCTATCTTCAAAAATAAAAGAAATAGAACCCTAAGCAATCTTATTATTCCAGAAAATAGGGGGAAGTTGGGGTGGAGGACTGCATCTCTCCTGTGAAAATTAAATATGCAGAATGGGAGAGGGTTACAAAGGGATTTAAGAGATGTTACCAAAGAAATGAGTAATAACCAAATTTGGTTATCAGCTAATATCCATTACTGTTTTGGATAAAAAAAATGGGCATCAATTGAAGAAAAATGGCTCTGATATTTAAAAGAAAGCATCTTTTGGACTGCTGAGTTTGTAAGATAGTATGTTATATAATCTTTAGGATAAAAGACTAAAGAAAACTCGGTGCCATAGTTGATAAGGGAATTAATCCATAGTAGGGATTGCACCTAAGTACAAATTCAGTTTCAGACACTTACTAGCTATATGAACCCTGGGCAAGTCACTTAACCATTCGGGGTCTCAGTTTCTCATCTGTAAAATGGGATGAAAATAATAGCACCTACCTCACAGAGTTATCATGAGGATTAAAGGAGATCATGTTTCTTAAACACTTTGCAAAAACTTAAAAGTAGTATATACTTGCTAGGTTTTAAATTTTAAGTGAATATAATAATTTACATGGGGATATTTTAATGGCTTTCCTGCATTCAAATGATCATTTACTATAGATTGAATGCCATGTTTGGAAAAATAGAAAATTTCTGTCACTGTTATATGCCTTTTTAAAGATGATACAAAAAGGGCAATACAACTATCAAGTGTTGACGAACAGAAGTGAAAAATTGTGGTTACTCAACTACTGTCAATTTGGCATTGCGTTTTGCAGTATTTTACAAACTAAACAATTTTACTCAACAATTTTTACAATTTTTTAAAAACTAATTTTACTTATTAAAAATATGCATTTAAGATTTTTAAATGTTTCAGGACCAGCATAATGAACACTATCATGACGTAGATCAGGGCTGGGGATTCCTTAAATTCTTCTCAAATGTAGTGTTTTATATAAAGGATATAATTCACAAGCATTAGGTAAGATGATTCAATAAACAGCCTTACATTTCATTAAAAATGTTTTGCTCTATTTCTCTTTTTTGTATAAAACACTCCCATCAAGGAAAAATGATTTTTTCTAAAATATACTTAAATATTTAAAGTATTTTATTCTATTAAAAAAAAAAAAAAGGCCCAAGCTTACCAAAAAATGGGTTTAATTTTGAGAGTTCTAACGTACTTTAAAGTCTATGTAAAAGTAACACAGGAATTGAGAAAATGATAGGAAGACATGGGGCAGAAATGTTTTCTTTACTCTAAAGCAAGAACAGAAGAAACTTAACTTACTTTATGCCACTTTTAAAGCGGTAATATATCTAAGCCTTTTTTTAAAAAGAAAAAAAAAAAACAATTATGCACTTAGATCACTGAAATACATATGTAAGAATCCCCACTTCCCAATATTCTGAGGCTGACATGCACTGCTTCTAACAATGAAGTGCTTTATATATAAAGTATTATGTGTCTAATTATGTATTATTTTTTAAATGGGTAAGCCAATCAAAAGACAAAGACTCTACAAACACCCATATACTGACTGAAGGTTCCAGACTTTGGAAATATAATAATGTATTTCAATTAGGACAGGAATTGCTAACTCTGGAAAATGTGCTACATTGCCAATAAAATGATAAAAGTCATTACCTTTGTCATCCTTAGATGATGTCTTGCTTTCTTTAGATTCCTTTGAAGAGCTAAAGAAGCAAATCACCAGAAAAAAGTTGAAAAAACTGAACTGCTTGCTACGTACTGCATTTCAAACTACTGCTATTGATACAATTAACAATTCCAAAGGGCTGGATTGGGTTATTTGAACAAATGACTCCCTTGGGATTCTTGCACTGATTTTCCCCAAGATGCCTGAAGATCTAGATTTTCTGACAATTCTATTCAGTGGATATATGGCCATCTTCTCCAGATTTTCAGGAATGGGACTTGACTTCATTTTGTGTTCTTAGAACTGATAGCTGTTCATTACCATCATCACAAGGATTTTAAAAATAAAACACAAAAAACTTGTCAATTTGAAAAAAAAAAAAAAACCAAAAAAAAAAAAAAAAACACAAATAAATGCTGACAATTCGACAATGCAATCAGTAGGACAAACTGTATATACGAAGATCTTGATTTTTTTTTTTTTAAAAGTAACTTATGACGTTCAAAAAATTATAGGCAGGATCATAAGATACTAATTACTGTACAAGGTTCTTGATGCTACCCCCTTAATGTAGAGTGATCTTATTGAATGCTGGAACTCAGTATCGTAAAGAACTGACATAGAAAAACAAACCTCTTTGCTTGACCAGAGGCCCCAGTAGACGAGGGCCCTTTCTTCAAAGTATCCTTTTCTTTGTCTCCAGATTCTGCTTTCTTAGAACTTTCTCTGGCTTCCTTCTCGACAGCATCACCCTTCACGCCGTCTTCCTTCTTACCATCTTTATGGCTCTCGTTCATCTCATAATCTTTGCTTTCCTTCTCCAGGCTCTGTGCAATGGCATCCTGCCCATCTTTTGGCTTACTTGCTTCAGAATCTGTAATTTTCACATTTTTACCTGTTTCTAGGAGGTCATCACCATCAAAATCCAGAGTGATGGCATCTTCAGCCTGGATTGTGACCGAAATGTTGTCATCCTCAGCTTCTTTCACAGACGTGTTACCTTCCATCTCTTCATGAGCTGTCTGATCAGCCTCAGCTAGGTTCTCTTCTGAAGGAAGAGGTTTAGATACTTCTTGTGTACCATCACCAGAACCTGCTATATCTAAGAGGATTTAACAGGAATAAATATGGCAAAACAAGAAGTTTAAACAATTTCATATTCATAAGCTAGATTAGGACCTAGAAAATACAAATTATTAGCACTGATGGAAGGTAAGAAAAAACACAAGGGTATTAACACAAACAATCCTTTACCCAGGATCACTCATTCTTCATGAGAAAAAATAAAATTTTCTACATACAAATACCATCAAACAACAACAGTGAGAAAATGGTTCTATCCAGGAGATACCGGTTCTTCACATCTGCTTCTATGTTAATGCCATATCGAAGTATTTCCTCCATGAGAATTTTAAATATACAGATTGACTATTCAATGTTCTAGACATCATAGTTTAAGACTTGTGACCTTCAGGATTATGCAGCATCATGATTCCTTGAAAAAGTTTACAGTCTAAGATAAGGGTCAAAATTGGTCAAAGTATTTCAGGGTCCTGTCTTTTCAGTCTTCTAATTCAGCTGTTGACTGGTGCAGTCCAGAATCACACACAAAGATGCTGTAGAACACTCTGAAGATGAACTTCTCCAAATGTTCAGAGTAAAATGACTATTTTCTGTCTTCCTCCTCACTTCACAGATATTCAACAATGTTCAGTCAGTCCCACAATTATCATGTTCAATGATTTCTTTCTTGTACTCCCCAAAACAAAGAGACTTCATTCAGGTATAGGGTCCCTGGAAAACATTTTCAGTCTGCAGCTTTACTCGATAGCTTCACTATTTTATCAGGCTGCCTTGCTTAAAACACTGTTCCATGTCCTTTCTAGTCCAAAGTACGTAGAATCCTTTGGTTTCTATCCACGAAGTCTTCTGAAACTTCTTGATTAGCAGATGTGTAGTAGCATCCTGTGGTGGCTGTAGTTGTGGTTTCATCGGATGGTTCTTTTATGCCACTTTAACTCTCAGAAGGCTCTGCATGGAAGTTTCAGGTAAGCTGCTCTCTACGCAAAGCACATTGCCATTTCTGAGCAGCAACAAATGAAAATCAAGCTTTGATGGTGATCCACTTTCAGGACTAGTTGTAAAATTCAAATACAATCAACATACTAGGGATCCAGGAGCACGTATGAGTTACTGCAGTATAGCTTATGTGCATCAACTTACCGTCTGCTAGAAATGATTTAAAATTTCTTTAATAGGATTAAAATTGGCTTAATGAAATGCACATTTGGTAATATACCTACCACAGTAACTGATATGTACTATTTAGCTAAAAGAAATCTTAATTTAAAAAATAAGACATGGAAAAAAGTTAATCTATTGTACTTAATTCACCTAACTAATTACCATAAGACAAACCCATTTTAAAAGTAAGGTTAAAGTCAAGAATTCTTTAATCACTTCCTCCTATTTTTCCATTTTCAGAATCTCTGCAACCCTTTAACTCTATTTAACTTCAAACATACCTTTTTCCTTTTCTTCTTCTTCACCATCCTGAAATTCAAAAAAATAATCAAATGTAAATATTATTTTAAGAATAACCTCAACTATGTAAAAAAAAAAGAATTGCTAAGTTTTGTGAAGAACTCTATTTCCCCAAACTCCATTAAGATAAAATCAGCCTGGTGTAAGTATATCTTATCTAGAAGAAAAAGGTACTACACAGTTAAGGATATTTCAATAATTTCAATAATATAATAAACTTCACGTAGTGCTGTTTCTTCCTACAACTCAACAGAAAAAAGGCTATTTTGAGGTTACAATGTTTAGGAAAGTAACAAGGGGCTTATCCTGAAGGCCTGTCTGTTTCCATGGGATTGTAAGGATCCTATAAAAGTCAAAATTAAAACCGACCAGACACCTTTCATTTGAAGACCTCAAAGGTTAGATGTGAAATTATAAAAAACCATCATTTCAAAACCATCCATAAAAAAGGGGATAGCATGAAATAGAAAAACCAAAAATTGTTTTTATGTAGAATTCATCATATTTGAAGCACTTCTTAGCTGAAACTACTTATAAAAATTCATTTTTATTTCAAACTCATAGTGAATGTATGCTATAGGAAGCTACCCAATTAAAAAAAAGTTCTATTGTATGTAATGCAAATCAATACAGCTTAATTCAAGGTACATTTAATTATTCTGAATTGTACAAACATGCTAAGCTTTCATTAAAGGGTTAAAAATTACATTAGGGTGACAATCATATTTGTTATCTCAAAAATAAGTAAAAATGTCAAAAACAAATTACCCAGTTACAGATTGATCAAGAATCACTAAAAATAAGTAATATAACTAATGTAAAACTACAGGAAATGAAATTGTTTAAGGAAATATGCTAGCAGGTTCAAAACAATAGTCAATATATTATTTTTTCACCCAATATTCTTTAAAAAAAAAAAGTTCCATAAACCCTTACAATAACTTCATTTTGTTATATTGTGGATTTAAATACAAATTTTTAGAAATCAGTTTAAGGACCTGGAGAGGAATTACCAGATATGAAGGGGAAAAAAAAAAAATTCCTTTAAACTCCATGAGGGAAGAAAGCTTATCAAGTAAATGATATTCTAATCTTTTTTCCTGGTGTTATGTATTCTTATTTTACTTAGCTGGGTGGTTGAAAGTTGGTGAAAAGGAATAAGGAGAACTGCAAAGTGATTGCTCTTTGAGAACCAACGTACAGAGTCTAGCTCTAAAATTAAAAACAAACAAACAAACAAAAAAGCCCACATCACCACAATTTATTTAAGAAATCCCAGAAAGAAATTTCCTCTTGTGCCATAATGAAAGAAGTCTTGTATTTGTAGGTAGAAGAATCTAATCTGGTTTCAAATCACAGTGTTGTCCATTACTACCTCCTCTGAGATCTTAGGCAAAGTAAAAAAAGTGGCTAAACTAGATGATATTTATGGCTTCTTCGATGGCTTTTGTATCTAGGATGCTGTACAAATAAGTCAAGTCTACAACTTGGAGAAATTAAGTTCCACCATCACAAATATATGTAGAAGGTAGGAGTTAAAAATCCAAAGTCTTCCTGACTTTGAGGTGGGCTCAGAACAAATCCACTATTTAAAGTAACAAAGGTCCTAAATATATGAAGTTAATTAGCAAAGACAATATGCCTGTTTTAGTTATATACACATGAATCCTAACATTATATCAACTGAATCTTTAATTCAGTGAACAAAAAATATTAAGTTATCCCTTTTCAGTACATCTAAAACAATATAAAATTTAATATATAATGAGAATACACCATTATCTTTATATATTTAAACAACATTTGAGTCACTCGAAGCAAGCAAGGTAGGCACTTTAATAATTTTTCCATTGACAGTGAGCTCTATGACCAAAGCATCTGCAAAATGATAAACCAGTCTTTTGTTTCTGTGTAGTCAATGAAGACACGAATTCATGGCTCTACCATTCTTATTTAAGCCCTAACCCAGAGAACCAAACAAGGGGGTTTAAATTAGAAATGCTGACCAAAGTATAAAAGATAAAAATCTTACTCTATTACGTAAATTTTGCCCTATGTTACGATGAACCTGGGTTTACACTATCTAGAACCAAAGACTGAAGGCCATACACTAAATCTCTGCTTCTGGCATGCCATCTTTTACTTTGCATTCTGGAGACTGAGATGGACACAATTTTCTATCGCCAAACTGAAGCAAACAATTATTTTGTTAAAAAATCAGTTCCAGTTATTCAGTGATGAAGAAAACTATATACACCCAGGGAGCAGCCTGTGGGATCTGAGTCTAGAACACAACATAGCATTTTCACACTTTCCATTGATGTTTGCTTGCATTATGTTTTCCTTTTGTTTTTTTTTCCCTTGTAAATATGATTTTTCTTGTACAGCTAGATATCTGTATAAATTATGTATACACATATTTGATTTGTCAAGTATTTTAACATAACATGAATTAGACTTCCTGCCATCTAGGGGAGTGGGTAAAGGGAAAAATTTGTAACACATAGCTTTGCAAGGGTCAATGTTGAAAAATAAACATGCATGTTTTGCAAATAAAAAGCTTTTATTTAAAAAAAAAATCTCCTAAACATCAACAGGAGAATAATCTTTATAAGCTATGTGGAAGGCATTGTACCCTCATAAGAGAAAAGGGATATCCTCCTATGTAGAAGGCATTGTACCCTCATAAGAGAAAAGGGATATCCTCCTTCCTTACAAGAAAATGAGAAGTAAGTCTTCTAGAAAGCATGAAGAGCCATGATCTAACAAATTAAATGTATTTCATAGAAGGCTGGGTTTAAAAATATAAAAAACAAGTTCTTTTAAAATGTCTAATAAATACATAGAATTACTGTATCTACTAGCTCCAGAGGAACTTGCATGCTGATTGAGAAAAGAGAACAAATGCTCTAATTCAGTACTGCTTCGTATGGTTCTAACTATAAAAGCTAGAGATAATTCAAAGACAAGACATCAGTGTGAAGAAGACTAGTCCAAGAAATATAGCAAAGCTTGCTTTTATTGAGGGGGGAAAAGACTTTCCAAATGACTGACTGAATTATGTCAGGTGGTAATTTTACTAGAGGGATCCCTCCTAGGCAAAGGTACTATCATAAAGATAAAAAAAGTGAATGAGTTATTAATGAAATAGTGAATTTAGCAAAAGAATGCTTTTAAAAATTTTCAATGATTAAAAATGTCTAGTTTCTGTTTTTAAAATGGTTTTAAGAACTGTACTGCTCAAAACAGGTTTGAAAATAATCTTCTGGAATTGTTTTTTGAGTCAGTTTAGAAGTCCATGCACACACAATATGGCTATTTAAAAAACTCAAATGTCTTCCAAGGCTGAAAGGGCTGGCCAATGGAAAATATTTGAAAAACGAACTGCAAGGGTAACAAAACAATTTCAAAAAGGGTTTAATAAAAAAAGGATTGTCTCTAGGGTTTGAATGATCAGATTAAGGATCTAGTATTGTGAATTACAAGAAATAAATAATAATTATATAGGCAGAAGACTTTTTTTTTTCATTTCTTAAAGCTTTTTATTTACAAAACATATGTATGGGTAATTTTTCAACATCGATCCTTGCAAAGCTTTCTGTTACAAATTTCCCCCCCTTACTCCCTGCCCCTCCCCTAGATGGCAAGAAATCCACTACATGTTAATTATGTAAAAATACTTGACAAATCGAATATATGTAAACATATTTCCACACTTATCATTGTTGTGCAAGAAAAATCATATCTACAAGAAAAAAAATCAGAGAAAGGAAACACAATGCAAACAAACATCAATAGAGAGCATGAAAATGTTATGTTGTAGTCCACATTCAAATCTCTATCTCTGGGTATATGGCTTTCTTCATCACCGAACAATTAGAACTGGTTTGAAACATTTCATTGTTGAAGAGAGCCACATCCTTCTGAATTGATCATCATATAGTCTTGTTGTTGCCATGTATAATGATCTCCTGGTTCTGCTCATTTCACTCAGCATCAGTTCATGCAAATCTCTTTAGGCCTCTCTGAAATCATCCTGCTGGTCATTTCTTATAGAACAGTAATATTCCATGACATTCATATGCCATAATTTATTCAGCCATTCTCCACAACTGATGGGAATCCATTCAGTTTCCAGTTTCTAGCCACTACAAAAAGGGTTGCCACAAACATTTTTGCATATGTGGAGCCTTTCCTTCCTTTAAGATCTCTTTGGGATATAAGCCCAATAGAAACCACTAGCTGAAGACTTTCTGTCTCAAGTAAAGTACATCCTCCTCAATACTGTTTTGGTAAACTCATCATCACCTTGTAATGAAACTGGAATTTTCTATTGACTTGGCTGTCTCCATTATTAGAGGAAACCATTCTAACCAGAGCAAACCTTATGTTTAAAAAAAAAAAAAAAATGCTCTAACTCACTACTGATTAGAAAAATGCAAATTAAAACAAACTCTGAAGTACCACTTACTCATACCTCTCAGATTAGCCAAGATGACAGGAAAAGATAATGATAAATGTTGGAGGGGATGAAAGAAAACTGAGATACTAATGCATTATTGGTGGAGTTGTGAACTGATCCAGCTATTCTAGGACAGTGCCTACGGGCTATCAAACTATGCATACCCTTTCATCCAACAGTGTCTTTACTAGATCTGTATCCTGGAGAGATCATAAAAGAGGGAGAAGAACCCAAATGTGAAAAAATGTTTGTAGAAGCTCTTTCTGTAGTGGCAAGAAATCAGAAAACGAGCAGATGCCTATTCACTAGGGAATGGATGAATAAATTATGGTACATGAATGTAATACTATTGTTCAATTAAGAAATGATTAAGAGGCTGACTTTAGAAAAGCCTGAAAAGAATTACATGAATTGATGCTGAGTAAAGCAAGCAGAACGAGGAAAATGTTGTACATAATAACAGCATGATTAGGTGATGATACCATGATATAGACTAGCTCCTCTCAGCAATGTGGTGATCCAAGGCAATTCCAATAAACTTTTGATGGAAAATATCTTCGCATCCAGAAAAAACTAGAGACTGAATGTGAATGGAAGCACACCATTTTCACCTTTTTGTTTTGTTGCTTTCTTTCTTGTGGTTTTCCCCTTTGATTTTGATTTTTCTTTCCCAACATGACTCACATAGAAATATGTGAAATATGAATGTGAGTATGTGTATGTATGTATGTGTGTATGTATGTATGTAAAACCAATATCAGAATACTTGCTAGCTTGGGGAAGGGGGAAATCAAGTGAGGGAGGGAGAAAATGTTGAAAACTTTTTACCAGTAACTCGAAAAATATGCTATTAAAATAAATTTTTTTTTTAAAAATCATAACATTTTATAGAATCAAGAGATGTCATCCACAGATGAGAAAGGACAGGCTTGGACAGATAAGTAGTATTAAGAAACAGAACTGGGATATGAACTGATCTCTTTTTAATCCAGATACAGTGTTCAAATTTCTAGATATCTGATTGAAAACTTAAATTAAAAAAATATATCCCCTAGAGTGTGATAAAATTTCCATGATTAAATTTCTAAAAAGCACAAAACATGTATGGTAGTTTTTAAAGAAAATTTTCAAAATTTAAGCAGATACAAAACAACAAAGCATTAGTTTCAGAAAGGCTATAAAAATCACTGAATCAAGAGGCAAGTGTTTCAGAGTAGAACATGCAGATTCATTTATACTCCTTGTGCAAAATGGTATAAAAATCTTCCTATGGGTCCAGTAATTCTTAAGTCATTTTTGTAGCAACTGAAATATTAGTATATAAATTCAAATCATCATTTAAATTAAAAAGTTTTATGCATAATGGAATTTTAGGCCCAAACAAGTTCACTTAAATAAACCTTTACTCTCCCCCCTCCCCCCAATCAAATAAATAATACAATGTTAAACTTACTGGAACTGTAAGAAAGGTATCATCTTCAGCTTCTTGACCTTCATTTTCCTATGTTAAAAGAAAATAATAAATTTGGCTAAATAAAGTATGTAGGTGATGTGAAAATGATTTTTAACAATTTGAAAGAGCTTATCCATGTGTTGTCATATGTTTTCTATTAGAACATCTATAACAACAGTGCTAAATCAACATTTAATAACGGTTCCTTTCAGGAAATCAGAAAAATTCTCTTTAAACTCCTTTAAAGAGATGGAAAAGCCATTATTTTAATATCATCATCAGGTTCCAAGTTCAACTACTTTCAAAAACAGGGTTTGAAACAGATGCAATATAATTCACAGTAAATATCTGAATACATGCTAAATTAATTAATTAGTTAAAAATCTGGTTAAATATTTAGGGACCAAACATGACTATACACAATTGACTAGAAAAATAATTAGGTCTTTGTGACTTGAAAAAGGGAGGAAGTAGTTTGAGCCACAGTTAGGTAGTAAAATACCTGATTTTCAAGGTCTTTTTCTTTGCCTTGTATTGCTTCTGTCTGCTTTAACTCATGATCTTTTTTATGCTGTTCAGCAGTAGACAAGTCTTTGGAATTATTATTTTCTTCATCATTTTCAGTAAATTCTTCAGAGTCCTTTAGTTCATCATTTCCATCTGGATCACTGGTCTCTTGATTCTCTGATTCACTTTCCTTTTAATGTCAAGAACATTTGGTAAAACCAAAGCCATCAGCTTGAATACTATCACTATTTTTTTTTTAAAGGATAATTTTCTAACCTAATCTTTTAAGAGCATATCTCCCTCCCCCGCCAAATTTTGAATTGACATTGTTATTCTATTCTAGAAACAATGTTCCAACACTTTGCAAATCAACTATACTTTGTAAAATGACAGGCATCATTAACCAAAGTAAAAGAAGCTATGTGTTTTGAGTATAAAGTCTCACATTTTTGTAGAAGAATAAAACAAATTATTTTTAAAGATATTCTGAACTTCCAAAATATTATTATATATTCCCAAGCCACATTTCAGGTACTGTAGAAAAGAGATGATTCCACAAAAAATAAATCTCACCATTCCTACAAGTGGTTTACTTGCAAATTTCAGCTTTGAGAAAATATGGTAACTGATTACAGGAATTTGTTACATGGCACAATGTACCAATTAATCTTAACCATTTTGGTTTGGGACATGGTTACCTCTTTCAATACATGTTCACAAATAACGTTCCCTCTTCTTATGTTGTGAGTGGATGACCATGCTATTGAACAAACTATGAAGACTGAGCATATATGAAACAGTTTAGTGTTGCAAATAAAACAGTTAATCTGAAATAATTAATGCTATATATAATTAATATGCCATATAGAATTAAGCATAAATACCAAGCAGTTCCCATAATGGCTGCAATTACTACTACCTGATAAAAACAAGTTAAAGGAGAGGATATCAGACAAATCAGGAAGCTGCCCTAAAGATTTCTAGTTCCAAAAAGCTAAAGAAACCTTCAACTAAGCCAGCAAGGGATACCATGCTCAGTAAAGGAAAGTGAAGCCATGGATGGGGCATCATTCTTGAAGAAGGGAGCCAGCATATCTTTGATAATATATTGTGTTTATGGGAGGAAAGAGGAGGATTTCTAAGTCCCAGATTCAGACAACGTGGATCACAGGCATCCTTTGCTATAGGAATGCAAAATCCAAAGTTCAGTGCACAACTTGGGTTACTGATCTACAAATTCTGCTTATTTTGTCCAAGATAACTTGAGGGAGTTTGGGGGTCTAGGAATAATAGTTTTTTTTTTTTTTTCCTTTTTGCTTCTAATATTTAGACATTATAATGCTTTAAGGAAAATCATCCCTGTAAAAGAGGTAGAAGTGTCTCCAGAAAACTTGAAATTGCATCAAATTCATTTGGAGAAAGGGAAATAATGTGCTTCTTAATTACTTTCCCAGTTGAAATGCTCTAAGTGTAGGATACTTCTAGGGAGAGCCAAGTCAGAGGGAGGGACATTATTACTGAAGGACAAGCAGCCCTTAAAAGAAAACTGACATCAAGACATGTGAAAAGTTCTGGAGGCATAACGGGAAATGACAGAACAGCAAAAAGAAATAAATAATAAAATAAAATAACATAAACCACTTTTTAAAATGTCCTGAACACTCCCAACTCCATATTTGTCTCTCTCTGTAGATGAGTGCCTCCCAGAATGGGTCCAGCAAATATGTACAAGGGTACTTTCTACAAGCTAAATTAATATGTTAGATTCCTGGCTTATTAGTTTTCAAGTCCATCTGAGTAAAGGAGCTCTTTAGAGTAGAAACATTCAACTTGTAGACAAACTACGCGATGTCTACTCTACACTTACTAGCTAGTTATACTTAATCTCTCTAAGTCTTAAATCAATTCATGTTTAAAATGGGGGAAATGATGTTTACTCAGATCTAAGTCACAATATTGATGTGAGAATCAAATAACACCATCTGTGACAATATTGTTATGAAAATGAAAGGATATACTTTATGTAATATGCTTTGAAAGTTACAAAATGCACAATAGTAGCACTGTGTCAGCAACTTTGTCTCTAATGCCTCAATGTAAGGGGGAAAAAAAAGAGTAACTATTGTTTCTGATTATAAACATAGTAACACAGCCTTTCTTTCCTTGAAAGGACACTTAACTGCCTTAAACCCTTATTTCTATTCAGAGAGAAATTAACTATTGAAGTATTTAAAACTTTACCTTGACAAATGTATCATCTTCCACTGAAGCATCTCCACTTAGTTCATCTGTTTCTTGTTTCTTACCTAAGAGAAAAATCAAACTGGGCTAGAACTCCTAATGTTTCATCATTTTAAGAGCAGAAAAATATAGAACAAGATACATAATTAATGGATGGTAAATACAGAACAATATGGGAATACAACAATAGAATCAGGAAATATACACAACGACTACAGAAATTTAAATGGAAAGCAAAAAAAAAAAAATTAATATTAAATGGTAGGGGCAGCTAGGTGGCACAGTGGATAGAGCACCAGCTCTAAAGTCAGGAAGCCCTGAATTCAAATCTGACCTCAGACACTTAATACTTCTTAGCTGTGTGACCCTGGGCAAGTCACTTAACCCTAATTGCCTCAGCAAAACAACAACAACAAAAAAACTAAATGGTACAAAATTTATAATAAACTTGACCCTAGAAAATAAAGACACTCCCTTTCCTGTTCCCCTTTTTCTATATTTGCTAACATAGTATGGGTAAGAAAGAATGACTTTTTTTTAATGTATTGATTAGTTTTGCTGCAAAATTTTTCCTAGTTATTCTTTCTTATAGGGAATGATTCTGGGAGATGGTGAAGAAAGACACTGGAAAATACAGGTGACAAATAAAAAAATCTATTTTAAGTCTTACTGTGAAATTCTATCATATTAAAGAGAACTGATGACTAAGCTCAAAAAACAAAAACAACAACAATAACAAAAAATTCCTTCATTGCAGCCTTCCCTAACATCAGAGATCACCTGCTCTAATTTCTAGGACAACTATTTGTACCATGTAATTTATCATTTCACTACATATTAATTTATATTCTCTTTCTTTTACTATTTTAACTTCCCCAAATAGATTTTTAAATTCATAGAAGACAATGACTATCATATGCTCGCGTTCTTCTAAAATAGTTACAACCATGCTGTGCACAAAAATTTAGTATTTAATTGCATGTCAAGCAACTGTTCAAGCTGATCTAATAAAAGCAGAAATTGAATTACACTGATAAAAGCTCTCAATTAATGAATCAAATTGTATGGTCTCATAAAAGTATAACAAATGACCCCCAACTTATTTATGAAAATTATTAGTTATTAAAAACTGATCTATGTCCTCATAGAAACATCACAAATGTTTAGGTTCCTAACTTATTCACAAGAACCTGCTTTAACCCACTTATCTCAAAATACTAATTACAATTATACATTAACAATGTTTTTAAAAAGTATAGTGGCAAAAGGTCAAACAATCTGGAAAATAAAGATAGGAATGGCTTTGACAGAATGGAGACAAAATGGGGGGGGGGGAGATTTAGGCAATGCAAACAAAATTTATCAAATTTTTGATAAATTAAAATTTTTTAATTGATAAAAAATTGTTTATAGAAGGATAAGAAAGGTAGTGGGAAATGTGCTCTAATGCAAGTTTGATAGCAAATGCCAAGAGCTTTGTTTTGTTTTGCTTTGTTTTTTAATAGGGGATTTTGAAGCACATTTGCAGGAAAAAGAGAATCATTAGAGTGAATATATATCTTCAGTCTTTCAAAAGAGATAACTGATGAAGCCAAGCCAGGGAGGAATGAAGAATGAATGACAAACTGAAGGATTAAGCTTTGGCAAAGACAAATATTTCACTATCTGAAGCAAAAAGAGGATGAAGCTAAGAGAAAAAAAAATAGAAGAAAAATGCTGAACAAATTCTCAAAAAGCATTAATTTTTCCAGTCATGTAGCAGAGAATGGATTACTAAGTGCTAGACTATGAAATCAGTCAAAGTACAAATTCAAAGTCTACCTCTGATATGACCATGAACATGTCATAGGAATTGAGCCCTAGTGTTTTCATCTGTAATTGTACTTCCAGGGCTATGAGGCAAAAATAATGTATAATCTCACCTCTATGCAGCTGGTGGAAGAGGAATGAGAACAGTTAAGGGTTTAAATACAACATATCTTGGAAAGAGGGAAGATCATTTAGAATTCCAAGGTACAAAATCTTGAATCCATGAATCAAGGATATTTCATGAATCAGGAAGGGGTAGGAACAATGGCACACAGAGGTTTATCCTATATACATCATGGCCTGTTTTCTAATTCCAATGCCAATTAATTATTTCCTATAAACAGATACCTGAATAAGACATGTATATATACAAAGAGAAAAAGATTCTGTACTTGGATTATATCTCTCTTCAGAACACATGGAAGATTCATGATTATGATGAAAGAACTGATTTTGTGGATTCAAGGAAAAATTCAGTCCTCTGTTGCTCCCCTCCCGCATTCATATTACTGGGCATATATTAAGGGCCCACTTAGTCAATAAGACTATAATTATGTTGCATATGAAATTGTAATCAAATAATCTTTTAGAGCAGAAATCTGGAAGGTTTACAGAAAGTTTGTCACAAAATTCTTAAAGTCATCTCTGAGCTTGGAAGAAAGCTATGAGAAGGAAGCAGAGAGGGAAAGAGAACAACAGTCTATGAAAATGGCCAGATTCAGAGGATTGTACATTTGGTCTTGGAAGCAGTAGAAAATAATAGAGTTTACTGAATAGGGTGTGTGTATATGTGTGTGTGTGTGTGTGTGTGTGTGTGTGTGTGTGTGTGTGTGTAGAGGGGGAAAAGGGAGAGACAGACAATGGAGAATAAGGATGATCAACAGAGGTGAATGGAAGATGAATTAGAGGAACATCTATAAGCAGGAAATTAACCAGAAGACTACCTCTAATAGTAGAAGTGTGGAAAAGAGACTGGGTTTTCAAAGGATAGATATTATCTAGCCGATTTTACATCAAGTTTAAAAGGATTCATTATACAAGAAAGGCAGCATATACAAGAAACCATTCAGTTATTCATTCATCTGATAAACTGAGATAATTAACAAAGGGAGGATTCTAGCATAAAAGGGGAATCAGATTGACACACAGTTCAGCAAGAACTGTCTGCCAAGGACTAGCTTAGTCAGCTTAAACTAACTACAGAAAAGCTTGTTATGGGTAGGCTGGCCATTATGATTCTTTGTTAATAGTTCTCCATGAAAGTAGATTAAAAGGAAAAAAAAAAGAAAATAGTAAATAAATACACAAAACCACACTCAAACCTTCTTAACCTTCTTCAGTTTCAATTGAGCCAATAATAAAACAAAACAGAGGCAAAACCTATTAATACACAGATTATGTAAAGTCACAAAACTCCTTAGATTCAGCAATGCTATTACTAAAAGCATGAATATCTTCATAAGGTTAATGACAAAAAACTCCTATAAACAACAAAATATTATGGCAGCAGTTTGTTGTAGGAAAAAGAAAACCTGGAAACAAAATCAATTGTTCAGTAATTTGAGGAACAGGTAAACAAATTGTGGTATATGAATATAATAGAATACAAACAGGCAATTCAGAAATGAATGGGAAGATCTGTATGGAGTGGTTAGATTAAAAAACAAAACAAAACAAAACAAAACAAAACAAAACAAAACCCAAAACACCAAAACAAGAACCATGTTAATGACAAATAAAACATTAAAAGGTAGATACTCTCAAACTGTAATGAATAATTTTAGTGCCAGAAAACTGATACACCTGAAAGATAGGGGATTAAAATATAGGATGAAATATATACTTTCGGATACAATTGCTGTTAATTGGTTATGATGAAATATTTTTTTATGCCATTGTGTAAACAAAAGGGAATTGGAAAACTTAAAAACAAAAAACCATGGCTTTCTCCCCAATATCTATTATAGAGGATGGGAAGTAGATCCTAAAAATCAGGTCAATAATATAGCTGAATACCTGTGACTTAAATTCAAAGTCTGAGAACACTAGACAAAGCACTAAGAAAGACAGTGAAACTGCACCTTAATAGCCAGTTTGTTTTTCCTTTTATAAAAAGGACACTCTCAATTCATGTCTCAACCTCTAGGCAATTCTTCTGAATTGTTTACTAAAACTGCTATCTCAGAAGTTATCAAGGACCTCTTAATTGCCAAATATGATTGTCTTTTTCCAACATACCCTTTCCAAAGCTCTTTATTTACTTCTCAATACTCATATCTTCCCTGTTTTTTTGTGACTGAGATTTCTTGGTTCTTCTACTTATTTTGCTACTTTGCCTCCTTTGCTAGATTACCGTAATACATGTCATTCCCAACTAAGGCTCTGATTCAATTAACACTTCGAAAACAGCTTTCATAACCTAACTGGCTACTTTAAACTTCATTCCTGTACCAACTGCTTATCAGACATTTCTAACAATTTCTGGTGGGCACCTCAAAGACAATCAGAACAAAACTTACTACCTTTTCTCCTAATACCATATATTTAAAAAAAATTTCATGTATATCATATCCTCAGGTTAACCATCTTGGAGTACTGTTGACTCTTTCTTCAACCTCATTCCTCATATGCATTAAGTAGCCAAGTCTTGATGATTCTACTTTCAGAACATCTTATGTTTTTCTTTCTAATAATCCTTGTTTTTAAAAACTACCCTTGGGGCAGCTAGGTAGCACAACGGATAGAGCACCAACCCTTATGTCAGGAGGACCCGAGTTCAAATTTGGGCTCAGACACTTAACACTTCCTAGCTGTGTGACTCTGGGCAAGTCACTTAACCCCAAATGCCTTAGCAAAACAAAACAAACAAAAAAACCACTAGTCTTTTCAAAATTAAGTCACTCTCAGTCTATTCACCTTAATCTCTGAAGCATCTGACACTTAGTCACTCCCTCATTTTACTAGTGTTTCTTTGGCTCCCAACTTATATCACCTGGACTTAAAGAAACTTCTTACTTTCCCTGAATCCAGTCTCTCTGTTCTCCAACTACAAACTTCATATTGCTTATTATGTGATATTCCAAAAGCACAGATGTGATTGTATCAATTCCCTGCTTGTAAAGATCTTTGGACTCTCCTGTCTCTCTATTAAAATACATATTTGTCTCTTAAGACACTTAAAAAAGCCCTTTTCAATCTGATTATTCCACTTTCCAGGTTTACCATATAATATTGTTCTTCCCACACTCTATATTTCAAATTGGCCTATTTGGTGTTAGCCTGTGTATGACATTCCAATTCCACAAAAGCTTCCATGACTTTGCACAGATTGTCTCCATGAATAAAATATATTTCTTGCTGATCTCTGCCTCTTATAGTCCCAATCTTCTTTCAAGGTTTGGCTCAAGAGTTAGTTACCTCCTACAAAAAGCCTTTCCTGACCTGTACTCTAGTTCTCTCAAATCATTCCAAATATATGCATTTTTTTCTTTTTCATTACATTTTGTATTTATTGTATTTATACATATTGTATGTATTGTATTAAAGGAAAGAGAATGGAGTACAGTTTATTTGGAAAACTGTAAGGCTTTTTCAATGATCTAAGCTGCTCTGACACCAAAGCAATTTGCTGTTCTCGTGAGACCTTATGGCTAAGCCATGAAATTAACAACAGTATAATAAAAATCAAGACTATGTATGGGTGATCCAAAGGAAAATGGAAAGCTATTTGGTGGGTACGTAGCAAATTATCAATTATATTTCATGCACAGGAGTAGTATAAAAGGATATATAAGATTTTAACCAATAGACAGACTATTAGTAAAATCATTCAAACTTATGAGGGAGAGAAGGAGGCAGGAAGGATAACTTTTAGAACTCTGGTTAACAAGGTAAGAAATGATGGCTTATTCAATATAATTAGCTCATGTACTTTAAAATCAAATAGATCAAGTATATTATGGTTCAAAGTATTATAGTAGTAGCTCAAGAATGCAGATATTTCTATTAAAAAAGACAACAGAGAAACCACAACTTGATTCTTAATACCCCTGTTTTGTCCCCCCCCAATTTGAAATTAAGCACAGGTAGGACAAATATTCCTAGATCAATTCTTCAAGTATTCTCCAAAATAATAGAAATCATCCCCCCAAAACCCTCGCTAGAGGTTCATGATGCTAATGTGGAATGAGAAATATGAATTTTATAGGTTATACTAGATCAATATATTAAATATTTATAATTTGCATATTATACTAGATACCAGATCATATTAAATGTAATTGTGAAAGGTTACTGTTATCCTAATAAACTGATTAATCTTAGAAAATATTATTACAAATAACCATATAATTTATTTTTAATCAAACATGGTGTTTGTAATCATTCCCATTGAAAGTGGAATAGCCTATCTTTGGTCAAGAATGACCTCTCCCCACTCTGTACCCTCCCACTCCCAGTTTCTATGCAGAAAATTTTTTTTTTTTTTTAATTTACATGGTCTTGAGTTATAGAACTTTTTCCAAGAACACAATCATTCATGAGAATTGTTAAATTATCATAAGTGGGTAGTGATATGATTGTGAATGTTAATTAACAAATTAAATTAATTTGTAGTCCTTGACAGCAGGGACTATTTATGTTTTTCTATTTGTATTTCTAGTGCTTGGCACAGTGCTTTGCATAGTAATCCCTTAATAATGCTCCTTGATTCATTAAATCTTTTTAAAAAACCTGTCAGTTTTTCTCATGTCTGGCGTTAAACAAAAAGCCAGGAAAAAGGACAAGGTATTTTTCTATGTACTCAATGAAACTCAGTATCAAAACAAAGCTATTTAATAGGGTCTAATTAGCACTATATTAAAGATGCAGCAAATACAGTATCTTACAATATAGTCACATCTAACTTAAGTTTTCCTTTAACCTGTCTTTAGGGTAAAAAAGGGTAAGTAAACAGTGAAAAGAAATAACTTACCTCCTAGTTTATATAAAGGCCATTTTAAAAAAGGCCAAAAAAATAAAAAATAAAATAAAAATTGTATCTCTACATTGAAAAGGGAATGGTTAAACAGGACTCAAAATGACAATCTACTCCATATATTATTGCATAAAATTCAAACCCAACTTTGGGCACAGATCATTGCATTTCCTTAAAAATTGTTTTTCATAATGTCTTTCCTTCAATTAGTCTAATTACATGAAGTTTTGCCACAGTGTTTTAAAATAAAATTAAGGGACATTAATCTGGCATCATTGAGGAAAATAAAATTTCTAAATATATGTATTTCCCAGCTAACAGAAAATTATGTAGTATCATTAATTACCGATTTCTTATAAATCTAAACAACAATATATCTTCCCTGACTTTATTCAACTAAAACCTAATTGAGTTTTTTTTTTAAAGAAAAATTGCACATGCTTATTAATTCAATTACTCTCAGGGCCTATTAAGATGTACAACTGTTTTCCTCTACACTAAATGGCTTATTATGATTTATCAACTTTTTGAAAGTTTCTGTCTTTTCCTTGGCTTTCCACTGCTTTCAGAAAACAAATTCTCCTCTAGTAACTCCCACTTCACCATTTTTTATTTGCTATGGGTTGTGGAAAAACAAAAATTACCCAATTAATTAAACTATCTAAAGTAAGACTAATAACTAGGCTCTAAGGGAAGAAGAACATTCCTGTGAGTAAATAACCTGGGCTTTGGTATATTTCTCTCTCACATCTAAAAAAGAGCCAATGATGTAGTAGAAAAGTGTCAAACTTACAGCTTCTGGTCTGCAAACTTCCCAGGGTAATCAAATCCGATGAAGATTTAATTGGGAAATATTTAACAAAATAAAAACACAATATGACCCAGATTTCAATTTTTGGTTTTAAAAGTCAATATGTGGCCTGCAGGAATCTTTTTCAATTTAAAGTTTTACATAACACTGGCACAATGAATGGAGCAGGGAAACCAGAATTTAAATCCTGTCTTACATATTTACTGACTACACAACCCAGGTCAAGTCACTGTTTAATCCTTCTGTGTCTTATTTTTATCTATTAAATCAGAATAATAACCAAACCTATCTTACTGGATTTTAATTTTCATATGATAATGGAAATAAAAATTCTATTATTACTCTGCAAATTCAGGGTTTTTTGTATTTTCTTATGCTTTTCCAAAGTTAAAGTAATCAAATAAGTAACATCTGGCTAAGTGAAATGCTTTTGTTTAATATGTTGAAGGATATATACTATAAAATTGATAGCACAAGGGTTCTCAATCTACTTTGTCATGGACCCATTAGTGGAATGTTTTAAAATGCATAAAACAAAATATATATGTTCACAAGGGAAATCAATACTAAAATACTGTTAGCACAATTTTTTTTTTTTTTTTTTGTTAAAACTTCATGCACTCAGGTTAAGACTCTCTAAGTCAGGGGTAGCTAGACAGTGCAGTAGAGACAGCACTGGTTCTGATGTCAGGAGGACCAGAGCTCAAATCTGGTCTCAAGACACTTTTATCACTAACTAGCTATATGACTGGACAAGTACCTTAACCCAGATGCCAAAGTGGCACATGCCTATAATCCCAACTAACAGGGAAACTGAGGCTGGTGTATGATTGGACCTCAGTCCTTAGCTGCAGTAATGCTAAAGCCAATTTGGAGGTCCATTTTAAGTTCAGCACCAATATGGCAAACTCCCCAAAACATAGGGCCACTAAGCTACCTTAAAAGAATAGAACTAGCCAATGTGAGAAAACAGTAAATTAAAGCTTCCAAGATGAGCAATAGCAGGATCAGGCTTATGAGTGATAGCCATACTTCCAGCTAGGTGAGATAGGGAGACCTAATCCCAAGAATTGGAGAGAGGGTAGGAAGAAAAAGAAAGAGGGAGAAAAGGACAAAAATAAAGAAGACAGGAGGAGGAAAAGTATCCATCAACTATTTTGACAAGACATCAAATATTTTACATAGTAATTAACGGACAGGCCCCAAAATTGAAATAATGTTCAAGCATTCATTTCAGTGTTCTTAATTTGGCACAAATTTTTGCTTAATTTCTTCTTGTGAGAACTTGAAAAAAATCCAACTAAAAAAATTAAAATGTTTTATTTAACAATCACAAAAATACTATTTGAAATTCTAGTATTCCTATAGTCATCAATGATCATTTTACTATATATTTCTTTGTAATTTACAAGATTTTCAAAATAGCACTAGAAGGAATAGAGTTAAAATAATTTGCCATTAAGCTCTGAAACAAACCTCATTAAGCACTCACTGATACATACTTAAGACATAAAATTTAGGAATTTAGGCTTAAAGAGGACAGTCCAGTTTAACAAGAGAAACAGCTAAAGAAAAACAATTCTACTGAAGTCCAGAAGAGTAAAGTTAAAAAAGATGGCCTCCACAAACTCACTTTGAAGTCTCACAAAATTGAAATGTGTAATGAAATTGATAAAATTATAAAAATTAAGTGCTGATTATAGATGAAAAAAAATAGAGAGAAGGAAAAGTTCAAATACTTACAAAGTTATTACAGTAATATGCATTCATTTGAATCTTTTACTGTGGAATATCATAACTAAATTGGTACCAATTTATCTAATGAAATTGACTTTGCCAAGAAAAAAGTTGAATTTTTAAAAAAATTTGTAAAAAGAAAAAGAAAGAAAAAAAAAAAGAAAGAAAATTAGTTTATTTCCTGACCTTCCATTTTTTCCCTCCCACCCTTTCTCTTATATTAAGAGGGCATAGATATCATGAAGTGATTAGTAACATAATAACAAGGTTCAGGTTTTTAGGTCAAGATAGTGTCAAATCAATCTTACACACAAAATGATTTAAGTCCCTTTCCTCTCGCCAAACACTGGCAATCTCAACCATGAAGTCTTCCTTGATCTAGGAAGGCAGAATGCCAATGGCAAATAGCAAAGTATAGTACTATACAAACAGGACAAATAGCACAAGAGCACAAACTAGTTATATAACAAACATTTTCAAAGCTTTTAACAACCTTTGCTTTTGGCTGCTGCTTTCTTGTTGGAAGTATCACCCGAAGAAGACAGGTCAATATTATCAGGATCACCTCCTTCCTCTTCAATTGCCTGTGTCAGAAAGGCAGGTTAATATAAAAATTCCGTTTAAATGGATACCTTAATAAAATAAAATTTATCTAAATTGACATTTTAGAAATGAAATAAAAGATGAAAATATCTCAAGTCTCTTGAAAATACAAAATATTAAAGCAGGCAGCCCTGTCAAACCCTGCTTCAAGAAATTAAGATACTTAAAATAGTAAATAAAGCAGAATTGTGGAACTATTACATTCAGTAAAATCAGATTGTAACTAAAGAATAACAATGGGACTAGGAAATTAAATAGAAACCCACTAAGAGGGTGGGGGAGCATCGGAATATTAACTGGGCAACTAATTACTAAATTTTACTTAAGTACTGTATATCATGAGGGATTTAAATGTAATAACAAATGTTCTTTTTATTCTTGTGATGCAATTTTTCCTTCCCCCACAATTCCAACATACCAGAAATAAACTAGAGGTTCAACCGTTGCAAGCCCAACCGTTAATATGGGATGAGGGAATTTAAAATATGGTCAACTATATATTTATGTAGCTCTCTATATAAATGTCTTTCTATATAAATTTATGTAGTTTTATATTTATCTGTGTAAATCTCTATACATTAAGTTAATGTATCTAGATCATTCTATATACACTTACAATTATATAGATTTCTCCCTAGACATAATTATCTCAGCCTCTCTATGCATAAATCTATACATATAGATCTCTAAATGTAAAAACATCCATGTGTTATAAAATACATTGTTATCTACATTCAGTATTCACATAATATATAACAGACATTAATTTATGCATATTATAGAATGTGTATCTATCTTTTTGATTAAGTGTATATCAAAAATGTCTATTTCAGACCATGTAACTATATAACATAGTCCATATTACGTAGAAAATGTATATCTCAACATAATCTATATTCCACAGAAGTAGATATTAAGTGGTTACCCTCCCCTGCTAACTTGACAGAAAGCTAGTAAGTGCCCGTCCCCCCTCAAACAGGAGATCGCCATGCGCTCTCCTCCTGCACATGCCTCTCCTCAAGCTTCTTAAATCGCCCCAGTTGCTGTAAAGAGCCCGGTCGGCCGTAGCGGCGCGGATGCAGCGAGGATCGGTGCATGGAAACCTAGAACCCGCCCGCGAGCATCATGGCCCGACCCGTGAACCCGAGGCGGGAAGGGGGGAGGGGAGCGGGCAACCCTGCGGACCCAGGTAGGGGTGGGCGTGGGAATGGGGGTGAGGGGTGGGCGTGGGAATGGGGGGGGAAGGCAGCAACCCCCACAGCAGCCCCCTCCTCAGAAATAGATCCCTTTGGGCCCGGGAAGCTTCAGGCAAACCCAAAGGCAGCGTCCTAAGAGAAAAGAGGAGAAGGCGGGTGGCGCGGCCTAGGACGCCGCCCCCTCTCCTTCGCTTCCCCAGCCGGGCCTCACCTGCTTGAGTCGGGAAACGAGCACGTTTTTCACCCCGTTAATGTCTAGGTTCCGCCGCTTCAACTCCGATTTGAGATCGATCACCCGCAGATCGCTAATCTTCTTACTCTCCGACTGCCCCGAGGCTGCAGAGGTGGCAGAGGAAGAACCAGAGGCGGTGGCGGCCATTTTAGAGAGAGAGAACGCAGGGGAGGCAGCTCCTGAGCTGCAGGGCGAGGGCGGCGGCGGCTTCACCAACTTCGAGCCCGGCCCGAGATCCCAGCCAGTCTCTCACTGCTGCGCACAATGAACCACTGGCCCCGCCCCTCGTCCCACCCCGCCGCAATCAGCCCCGGCCAGCACCCGGATGGAAGAGGACGCCTGCGCACTGGCGACCAATTTACGCTGCCCCTGAGGGAGAACCTGCGCACTGAGGCTTCTGGGGTTGGTAGCCCAACCCCCTCCCTCCGGGCTACCTGAAGAGTGCTGCCCTCTTTCGCCCTTACGCGAGATGTGAAATCAGACAAGTTTTAACTGCAGTAACGTTCACTGACCCATCGTTCCATTGCTTGGGTGGTTTTCTTTCCCTTTTTCTTTTTTTTTTTTTTTTTTGTTGAAGCATTAAAGACATTAAGTGCCAACAAAATGCTAAACATCATAAAACATAAGCAAACACTTGGCACTTAATAAATGCTTGTTGAATGATTGAGTGGACTGTGACCTGATCCCACTCATCACCCTTAAACAGTCTGCTTTAGTGGCCTTTTCTTTATCACCCTCTATTTACTTGCAGAACAGATTGAAATTTCAGTAGAGACACAAATTTCTTTGCCAGTCCATCTGAGTGTATGTATACTTGATGGCTCAAATCCCAAATGCTGTTCTGCAAAATCAAAAAATATGCTTTCTAAAAGTCAAACACTGGGAACTCTTCCTCATAGGCAATAATCATTGTTTTTACATCATGGAAATTAAGACTGCAAGAACAGTGATAATCTCTTTGAAGAATCGCTTTAACACGTAAGTATTTATTCTTGGATTATTCCTATTAATCATAATTATCATGTATATGGAATTAAAACTTACATCTCTTTAAAATAATATTTCTCCCCATTTCATGTAAAAATTTTTTAAATATTTGTTGGTTTTTTTAAATTTTGAGTTCCAAACTCTTATCCCCTTTTCCTTTTCCCCTCCTCCCAACTAAGATAGTAAGCAATCTGATGTAGGTATGATATATATATATATCATGTAAAACATTTCCATATTAGTTTTTTTTATGCAAGAAAAGGAACAGGAAGGAATGAAACGAGTGAAAATGGAAGAAAAGGAGAGAGGGACAGGAAAATAGTATGCTTCATTCAGTCCATATTCAGATGCCATCTCCATTTCTTTGGAAATCTACAGCATTTTTTCATCATGAGTTCTCTGAGATTATCTTTGGATCATTGTATTGTTGAAAATAGCTAAGTCATTCACAATTTTTATTTGCAAATTAAAAAAAAATCTCTTTGGAATTTAGACCTTTCTTGGTATTGCTGGATTCAAAAGGTATGCACAGTTTTATAATAGCCCTTTGGGCATAGTTCCAAAATGCTCTCCAGAATGGTTGGATCAGTTTATAACTCCATCAACAATGCATTAGTATCCCAATTTTCCAAATCCTCTTCAACATTTACTTTCCTTTTTAAAAAATCATATATGCCAATCTGATGGCTATGAGGTGATACCTCATAGTTGTTTTAATTTGCTTTTCTCTAATTAATAGTGATTTAGGGCATTTTTCCATATAAGTGTCACATCTCTTGAAAACAGATCTATTTCCTGAATTTCAAGCTTAAATATTTGAATCTTGTGACCCATTGCAAAGGATTTTTGTTTATTTGATATTTTGTTGTTGTTTTTGCAGTGTTGTGGGTCAATTCTCTCCTTTAATGATTTGCCTTTGTAGAGAAATGCGAAACTATCAGATTTAGTTCAAGTAGAGTTGGTTTTTAGAAGGATTGTCTAAGAGAATACAAATTTCTTCTATTACTTTACCCACTCAAATTTTACTAGTTGCACAGACTTTGGCATCATTTTTGACTCATGAGATCAGTGTAAGAGAAACATAATTGTTCTTCCTACCTTCAGCATCTCTTCTCTTGAGGTTATATTATCTACACTGCCATCAAATATGTTGCCTAGAAAGAATAATAGATTTGGAGTCAAAGGATCTGTGTTCATTCACATTCACAGCTCAGCTATTTACTTCCAATATATCCTTGCCAAGTAACAACTTCTCTGGGCCTTAATTTCCTCAGTAGTAAAATTTTTCAAGGTCATTTCTAGCTTTAAATCCATGATCTGTTTCTACATCTATAAAATGAGAAGATTGGATTAGGTGACTTCTTAAGGTGCTTTATCTAAAACAATGGACTACCAACCTATATAAATAAATTTTAGAGCTCTTTTCTTGGTCCATGTCATAAACCTTCAAAGTATCTCAAGAATGGATGTGTTGGGGCAGCTAGGTGGTGGTGCAGTGGATAAAGCTCCATCCCTGAAGTCAGACGCCGGGCAAGTCACTTAACCCCAATTGCCTCAAGGGGAAAAAAAAAAAGGATGGATGTGTCAAGTTGTCCATTTGCCCTTGAATGACTCATGAAATGTGCAAATTAAGCCAATTAATTAAATGTTGGCTTGATATCAGTGAAGAAGCAATTAGAAATGTCTAACAAAGGAAGTTGGAAGAGCACAGAATGGCAAATCATAAAGAGAAGAATAATTCACTGAGTTGTCCAGACCTGGAGAAAGAGCTGCAACTTTAACAAAAGCTAAAGATTAGAGAGAAGCACAGAAGACAAAGCTAGCCTCAGAAGTTAATGGTCAGTAACCAGGATCTGACTGGGAAACAAATGATGGGAGAAGCATTGCTGAACATTTTGCACTCAGGGAAGCTCTTCCTAAAAAGAAGGTCTAATGAAGAAACAGGCCCTAGTGTTAAAGGTTATAAATCCTCTTTTGAAGAACTCAATTGAGAATTGCATAGACTTGAGGGAGGAAGAGGAAGCTATATATGGGTTTTGCCTGCTTATGTTTGTAACAATAAAGCTGTTTTTGATACTTTGTGGCTCTCAAACAGTATATTCATGGTAATAGCTTATGAACAGCATTATACAGTTTACAATGTGCTTTTCTTGAAACAATCTTGTGAGAAGTAGCATGCATCCCTCTTTGAGGAATTTAGTTACAATAGGCAGAAGAGATATACAAAAATAATGGTCTTGGAAAGATCAAATGAGGATTTTTTTCAGGATGTGGACATTTGAAGATGAGGATCAATGAAGCATTTTTGCATTTTTTTAAATAATAGCTTTTTATTTTTCAAACTACATGAAAAGATAGTTTTCAACATTGACCCTTGCAAAACCTTGTCTTCCATGTTTTTTTATGTCCCCTAGGCAGCAAGCAATCTAATATAGGTGCAATTCCTCTAAATGTATTTCCCAACTAATAAGGCATCCACTCAATTTCCAGTTCCTTGCCACTACAAAAAAAAGGGCTACTACAAAATTTTTTGCCCATATGGGTCCTTTTCCTTTTTTGATGATCACTTTGGGATACAGACACATTAAAGATATTGATGGCTCAAAGGATAAAGCATTTTTTTAAATGAATAAAAAGAGAGACAGAAAGAATCACAGAAAAGCAAATAACTCTGAAAGTTATGTTAAATTGAATGTTTATTTTTCAAAGGCAGGCGATATATATATAAAATAAAGCATGTGCTTTCAAGTAAAATGTTCTTTTCATGTTCTACTATACATATATACAGATGCTTATTTTATTTAAGTTAAGTTCAGAATAAATAAATAAATAATTCAAGTTAATAAATATTCCCTTTTGTTTCATGGAAGAGTCCAACATAAGGACCATTTTTGTGATGATTCCCTATCATCTAAAAAATCCAAACACTTTAGATGAATTACCTCTCTTCAGTATGTTCTCTAACCTTATATTGAACCATTTCTTTTCTCAAATCCTTTGTTGTTGTCAAGCAAGCTCCATACTGTGCTTTGAAAGAATCATGCTCATGTTCTGGCGTCTTCTTGTTCTGTTATGCCTGTTAGGAATGGTCTCATTTTTTTTTTTTATTAAAGCTTTTTATTTGTATAACATATGTATGGGTAGTTCCCCAGCATTGATCTTTACAAAGCTTTCCATTACATATTTTACCCCCAGTCCCCTCCCCTCCCCTAGATGGCAGGAAGTCTACTACATGTTAATAATGTTGAAATGCTTGAGAAGTTATGCAAGAAAAATCCTATCTACAAGAAAAAAAAAAAAGAATCAGAGAAAAGCAACACAATGCAAGCAAATGTCCATAGAGATCATGAAAATGTTACGTTCTGGTCCATATTTCATATCCCTGGGTGTATATGGTTTTCTTCAGTGAACAGTTGGAACTGGTTTGAGAAAATTCTTTGTTGCAGAGAGCCATGTCCATCAGAATTGATCATCATGTAATATTGTTGTTGCTGTGTATAATGATCTCCTGGTTCTGCTCATTTCACTCAGCATCAGCTCATGCAAGTCTTTCCAGGCCTCTCTGAAATCATCCTGCTGGACGTTTCTTATAGAGCAATAATATTCCATAACATTCATATACCATAATATATTCAGCCACTCTCCAGTTCATGGGCATCCATTCAGTTTCCAGTTTCTAGCCACTACAAAAAGGGCTGCCACAAACATTCTTGCACATGTGGGTCCCTTTCCCTCCTCTAAGATCTCTTTGGGATATAGGCCCAGTAGAAACACTACTGGGTCAAAGGGTATGCACAGTTTGACAACTTTTTGAGCATAGCTCCAAATTGCTCTCCAGAATGGTTGGATCCGTTCACAGTTCCATCAACAATGTATTAGTGTCCCAGTTTTCCCACATCCCCTCCATCATTCATCGTTATCTTTTCCTGTCATTTTAGCCAATCTGACAGGTGTGTAGTGGTACCTCAGAGTTGTCTTAATTTGCATTTCTCTGATCAATAGTGATTTGGAGCAACTTTTCATATGACTAGAGATGGTTTTAATTTCATCATCTGAAAATTGTCTGTTCATATCCCTTGACCACTTATCTATTGAAGATTGGCTTGAATTCTTAGATATATGAGACAATTCTCTATATATTTTAGAAATGAGGCCTTTATCAGAGCCATTAAATGTAAAGATGATTTCCCAATTTGATGCTTCCCTCCTAATCTTGTCTGCATTTGTTTTGTTTGTACAGAAACTTTTTAACTTAATATAATCAAAATTATCCATCTGGTGTTCAATTAGGAGTTCCAGGTCTTCTTTGGACATAAATTTATTCCATCTCCACAGGTCTGAGAGATAAACTATATTACGTTCCTCTAACTTGCTTACAAAGTCCCTCTTTATATCTAGATCATGAACCCATTTAGATCTTATCTTGGTATGTGGTGTTAGGTATGGGTCAAGCCCTAATTTCAGGAATGGTCTCATTTCAATTCAATACTAGTGTCTATCTAGTGTAAATCTAATTTAAGGGAAATGGCCTTTAGGAAAAGACTTAAATGACTCTGCTAAGTAAAACCCGAGTTATAACTAGAAATTGTTGTACCTGGTATGAGCACTATAAGCTAGGCCCAGGGTAAGTTCCATCAAAAGCAGCAATGGATGGAAAAAGGAAGCTGGCACCTTACCATGGAGGTACACTGATACTCCAGGATACCAGAAAGCCATTGCTGGTGAGATGGTTTCATATTTCCAAAAGAAGACAGCCATTTAGTTATTTCCAATTTAAAATAATCTTAACTGGAAGCATCCCAGCAAGCTAGCAGAAAGCCCCACCTCAGTAAAACAGCCAGAGAGCTATCCCTGGGCAAACAGGCAGCTCCAGCTTGTGCTGGAAGTGTACACTTGTACTTCAGTGTAATCCCCAGGGAAACACAGAAATAGCCTATTAGTTTCACCATAAGCCAGATACCACCACAGCGACTCCCATTCAATACCAGGGAAGCTGAAATACCCCAACAACTTTGACTAGTGCCAGCCACTCCTTACCTCTCCTGCTCAATGTAGCACTAGATATGTGTCCTCCTCTGTGAGCCACCAGGCAGCATCAGTGCAGCACCAGATAAACCAGGCCTGCAGCCTCTGGCACAAGAATCCTGAGGTAGTGCCCTTTCTATTCCCAAAGCAAAGCTCAAATCTAAAAGAAAAGGAAATGGCCAAAAAAGGTAAGCAGAAAACAATAAAATTTAACCATAAAAAGTTATTATGGTGACTGGGAAGCTCAAGACATAAACTCAGAAGCAAATAGTGTCAAAACACCTGTGGGCAAAACCCCAAAGAAAAACAAGAAGTCGTCTCAAACTCTCAAACTCATGGAAGAGTTCAAAAAGGAACTTAAAAATCACACAAGAAAGGTAAAAGAAAAATTTGGGGAAAAATTAAAGTGATGCGAAACAATTATTAAAAAAAAAGAATCTTAGAAACAAGAATCTTAGAAAACAGTTTGGAAAATAACAACTTAAAAAGTAGAATTGGCCAAATGGAAAAGGAAGTGCAAAAAGCTAACTGAGGAAAACAACACATTAAAAATTTGAAATGGGGGCAGCTAGGTGGTGCAGTGGTTAGAGCACCAGCCCTGAAGTCAGGAAGACCTGAGTTCAAATCTGGTCTCAGACACTTCCTAGCTGTGTGACCCTGGGCAAGTCACTTAACCCCAATTGCCTCAGCAAAAAAAAAAAAAAAAAAAAAAAAATTTGAAATGACTAAGTGGATGCTAATGACTATGACAACAAGAATCAAGCCAATTCAAAAAAATGCAAAAAAGAAAGAAAATGTAAAATGCCTCTTGGTAAAAACAACTGACCTGGAAAATAGATCTAAAAACATCTATTAAAGGGATGGTATCAGAATCATTGGACTACCTGAAAGGAAGACCTGGATAGCATTTTTCAAGAAATTATGAAGACTAATCTGTTTTCCTGGAACCACAGGGCAAAACAGGTATTGAAAGAATTCACCAATCACCTCAGGAAAGAGATCATTAAAAACTCCAAGGGACATTTATAGTCAAATTTCAGTCTAGGAAAAAAAAGTGACCAGAAAGAAATAGTTTAGATATCTGAGTGCCACCATCAGATTATATAGGATTTAGCAACTACAATATTAAAGGATCAGAGGCCATGGAACATGATATTTCAGGAAGGTAAAGGAGCTAGGACGGCAAGCAAGAATCACCTACCAGGCAAAACTAAGCATAATATTTCAAGGGGGAAAATTATTTTTTAGTGATGTACAAAGATTTCAAGCTTTTATAAAAAAAAAGAATAAAAAATCTGACCTCCAATATTAAGACCCAAGAGAAGCCTAAAAAGGGAAAAAAAGGAAACAAACAAGCAAAACAAACAAACAAAAAAAAACCAAGAAGGGATTCAGTGGAGCTGAATGGCTTATGTCCTTTCATTGAAAGATGACATTTGTTCAAATTAAGACAACTTTGAGGTACCACTACACACATGTCAGATTGACTAAAATGACAGGAAATGATAATGATGAATGTTGGTGGGGATGTGGGAAAACTGGGACACTGATACATTGTTGGTGGAACTGTGAATGGATCCAGCCATTCTGGAGAGCAAGTTGGAACTATGCTCAAAAAGTTATCAAATTGTGCATACCCTTTGACTCAGCAGTGTTTCTATTGGGCTTATATCCCAAAGAAATCTTAAAGAAAGGACAAGGCTCCACATGTGCAAAAATGTTTGTGGCGGCCATTTTTATAGTGGCTAGAAACTGGAAACTGAATGGATGCCCATCAATTGGAGAATGGCCGAACAAATTATGGTATATGAATGTTATAGAATATTATTGTTCTATAAGAAATGACCAGCAGGATGATTTCAGAGAGTCCTGAAGAGACTTGCATGAACTGATGCTGTGCGAAACGAGCAGAACCAGGAGATCATTATACATGGAAACAACAATATTATATGATAATCAATTCTGTTGGACATGGCTCTCTTCAACAATGAAATGTTTCAAACCAGTTCCAATTGTTCAGTGAAGAAAGCCATATACACCCAGAGAGAGGGATATGAAATGTGGACCACAACATAACATTTCCATGCTCTCTATTGATGTTTGCTTGCATTGTGTTTCCTTTCTCAAATTTTTGTTTGTTTGTTTTTTGTAGATATGATTTTTCTTGCACAACAATGATAAGTGTGGAAATATGTATACATATATTTGATTTGTCAAGTATTTTAACATAATTAACATGTAGTGCATTTCTTGTTATCTAGGGGAGGGGTGAGGACTGGGGGGGGGAATTTGTAACAGAAAGCTTTGTAAGGGTCAATATTGAAGAATTAACCGTACATATGTTTTGCAAATAAATTTTTTTAATTAAAGCTTTTTATTTGTATAGCATATGTATGGGTAGTTCCTCAGCATTGATCTTTACAAAGCTCTCCATTACAACTTTTACCCCCAGTCCCCTCCCCTCCTCTAGATGGCAGGAAGTCCACTACATGTTATTAATGTTAAAATACTTGACAAGTTGTGCAGGAAAAATCCTATCTACAAGAAAAAAAAAAGAAAATCAGAGAAAGGAAACACAA
>JAJPUD010003415.1:196272-249194 GCA_023553655.1 Myrmecobius fasciatus
AATTTGTAACAGAAAGCTTTGTAAGGGTCAATATTGAAGAATTAACCGTACATATGTTTTGCAAATAAATTTTTTTTAATTAAAGCTTTTTATTTGTATAGCATATGTATGGGTAGTTCCTCAGCATTGATCTTTACAAAGCTCTCCATTACAACTTTTACCCCCAGTCCCCTCCCCTCCTCTAGATGGCAGGAAGTCCACTACATGTTATTAATATTAAAATACTTGACAAGTTGTGCAGGAAAAATCCTATCTACAAGAAAAAAAAAAAAGAAAATCAGAGAAAGGAAACACAATGTAAGCAAACATCAATAGTGAGCATGAAAATGTTATGTTGTGGTCCACATTTCATATTCCTCTCTCTGGGTGTATATGGTTTTCTTCACTGAACAATTGGAATTGGTTTGAGACAATTCTTTATTGGAGAGAGCCATGTCCATCAGCATTGATTATCATGTAATATTGTTGTTGCTGTGTATAATGATCTCCTGGTTCTGCTCGTTTCAGTCAGCATCAGTTCATGCAAGTCTCTCCAGGCCTCTCTGAAATCATCCTGCTGGTCGTTTCTTATAGAGCAATAATATTCCATAACATTCATATACTATAATTTATTCAGCTACTCTCCAATTGATGGGCATCCATTTAGCCTCCAGCTTCCAGAGACTACAGAAAGGGCTGCCACAAACATTCTTGCACATGTGGGGGCCCTTTCCTTCTTTTATGATTTCTTTGGGTTATAAGCCCAATAGAAACACTGCTGGGTCAAAGGGTATGCATAGTTTGATAACTTTATGAGCATAGCTTCAAATTGCTCTCCAGAATGGTTGGATCCGTTCCACCAACAATGTATCAATGTCCCAGTTTTCCCACATCCCCTCCAGCATTCATAGTTATCTTTTCCTGTCATTTTAGCCAATCTGACAGGTGTGTAGTGGTACCTCAGAGTTGTCTTAAGCAAATAAAAAGTTTTAATAAAAATTTTTTAAAAAAAGAATGATGACATTTGTAATTTTTAAAAATTGTACCAAAATTTTAAAATTTTAAAAATTCCTTCAGTAAGAAGGAATATCCATAGAAGGTACAAGTATAAAGTGAATTTGAGGAATTGACATCAAAGATAATTAAAGGATAAGAAAAAGGAGTACACTGGGTGCAGAAGTAAAGAAGACGTAGAATAGAGTAAATTATTTCACATGAAGAGGCACAAAAACCCTATTACAGTGGAGGGGAAAATGGAAGGGTAAACAATGAGCATCACTTGAAACTTACTCTCAAGTATTGCCTCACAGAGGGAATAATATACATTATTAGTTGAAAACAGAAGTCTGTCTTACCCAATAGGAAAGAAGGAAGGAAGGAAATTAATTAAAGGGGTACATAGGGATGAGTGAGATTTGCTGACAGAAGAGATGGCAGATTGGGGGTGGTGGTAGAAGCAAAACACTGGTGAGGAGGGAAAAGGTAAAAGGAGAAAGAAGAAAAATAGAAGGAAAAACAGGATGGAAGGAAATACACAGTAATCATAATTGTGAATATGAATGGGATGAGCTCTCCCATAAAAGAGAAGTGGTTGGTGGATCAAAAAACAAAATCCTAAAATACATTGTTTACAAGAAAGATACTAGAAGTAGAGAGACTCATAAAGTAAAGTTAAGGAGTTGGAGCAGAATCTATTATACTTCAGCTGAAGTTTAAAAACAAAACAAAACAGGTCTTGATTTTAGACAAAGCAAAAGCAAAAATATCTAATTAAAAGAGATAAGGAAACTACATCTTGCTAAAAAAAAATACCATAGATGAAATATCAATACTAAACACATATGCACCAAGTGGTATAGCATCCAAATTCCTTTATTTATTTATTTATTTATTTTTAATTAAAGCTTTTTATTTGTATAATGTATGTATGGGTAGTTCCTCAGCATTGATCTTTACAAAACTTTCCATTACAAATTTTACTCCCACTTTCCTCCTCTCCCCTAGATGGCAGGAAGTCCACTACATGTTAATAATGTTGAAGTACTTGACAAGTTGTACAAGAAAAATCCTATCTACAAGAAAAAAAGAAAATCAGAGAAAGGAAACACAATGCAAGCAAACCTCAATAGAGAGCATGAAAATGTTATGTTGCGGTCCATATTTCATATCCCTCTCTCTGGGTGTATATGGCTTTCTTCTGTGAACAATTGGAACTGCTTTGAAACATTTCATTATTGAAGAGAGCCATGTCCATCAGAATTGATCATCATATAGTATTGTTGTTGCTGTGTATAATGATCTCCTGGTTCTGCTCATTTCACTCAGCATCAGTTCGTGCAAGTCTCTCCAAACCTCTCTGAAATCATCCTGCTGATCGTTTCTTATAGAACAATAATATTCCATACCATTCATCTACCATAATTTATTCAGCCATTCTCCAATTGATGGGCATCCATTCAGTTTTCACTTTCTAGCCACTACAAAAAGGGCTGCCACAAACATTCTTGCACATGTGGGGCCCTTTCCTTCCTTTAAGATCTCTTTGGGGTATAAGCCCAATAGAAACTGCTGGGTCAAAGGGTATGCATAATTTGATAACTTTTTGAGCATAATTCCAAATTGCTCTCCAGAATGGTTGGCTTCATTCCACTAAAAATGTATCAGTGTCCCACTTTTCCCACATCCTCTCCAACATTCATCATTATCTTTTCCTGTCATTTTAGCCAATCTGACAGGTGTGTAGTGGTATCTCAGTGTTGTCTTAATTTGCATTTTTCTGATCAATAGTGATTTGGAGCACCTTTTCATATGACTAGAAATAGTTTTAATTTCATCATCTGAAAATTGTCTGTTCATATCCTTTGACCATTTATTGATTGGAGAATGGCTTGAATTCTTATAAATATAGTATCCAAATTCTTAAAGATGAAATTGAGGTACAAGTTCATGACCAATGAGAGAGCATTATGAAATGTTAAATAGTATTATAATGAAATTGAAAAGCATTTTACAAATAAAACCAATGAAACTGAGATTAGAAGAGAAGGAGAAAGCTAGGAAACAATCTTTACAGCAGGTATCTTTGATAAAGACTTCATTTCTCAAGTATGTCTGTGCATACCTTTTGATCCTGCAATACCACTACTTGATTTCTTTCCCAAAAATATCATTTAAAAAAGGAGAAAGGATGTACCTGTGGAAAAATATTCATAGCAGTTCTTTTTGTGGTGGCAAAATATTGAAAATTCAAAGGATGCCCCTCAATTGGGGAATGGCTGAACTAGCTGTAGTAGTAGAATACTACTGTGAAATAAGAAATGATGAACAAGCAGATTTCAGAAAAACTTAGAAAAACTCATGAAATTCTATCCATAAACCAGAAAAAGAGCTGATAGGCTCTGAATGCAGATTGAAGCATATTTTTAAACTTTATTTTTTTTTTGTTTTTTCCTTTTGATCTTTTTTTTTTACTAATATGGACTAATATGGAAATATGTTTTACATGTATAACATATCAAATTGCCTACTACTTTAGAAAGAAGGGAGGGGGAGGTATAGAGGGAGAAAATTTGGAATTCAAAATCTTGTAAAAATGAATGATAAAAATTATCTTGATATGTAATTGGGGAAAATATTATTAAAACTAGTTTTCAGAAGAAACATGGTATGAAGCATAAAAAATATTCCTAACCACCTAGTTATTAATAATAATTGTTTCTTTATGGTTGATTTTTAAGAAGCCTGATTACCTTAGGGTAGGGTAGGGACAAAAGAAGACTTGAATCTCCCCCTACATACACATACTCTTTCTCATCAAAGTGTCTTATTAGAGTGCAAGGGACTTTAGGAATCTTCTAGTTCAACTTCTTGATTTTATTGAGGAGGAAACAAGACTGTTGACACGGCAAATGACTTTTAGTCAAAGAGGAAGGCTTATTCAAATCTTAGTGAAATGGAGATTGAGATAAGTTAGAGTTATATGCAACTTAAACCTTAAAGACTCTTGAGTCTGTCAGAGCTGGAACAAGCCTGGAGATCACTCTGTTCATATTTCTTTTTTTATAGAGGAAGAGAGAGATCCAGAGTCAGTGACATAATAGGTATTAAAATCTAAGTCTTCTGTTTTTAAGTCTTTAACTCTGATTATCTGGAGGTGGAATGTGGACAAAAGAGGGCTTGAATGTCCCATTCCTCCATCCTCCACAGAAACCTGGGACTAGGAGCTAAGCAGGAAAGGGTCTCTATCTCCAGCAATCTTTCTAGGGATTCCTTAGATACAAGCTCACTATTACAGTAGTTGTTGCAAAATAAGAAATACAGTGCAAGTTTTGAGGGAATGAAAAGTCCTGGAGAAGAAGGAAGAGAGGCTTTACCAAGAAAACATGGACCTCCAGCAGGGCCTCATATTTTGGATTCTCCCCACTCCCCCAAGGCAAACTTTGTCAAGAGGCTGCTAAGAATTTCTAGGCCTGGGGAAGCATTTTCTACCTCTGAGGGATCAGTCTAGCCCTTCTCTATGGGAAGAGAGATTGCTCAAGTGTCCCTTCAACAGTGAGATAATATATGGTACTTACAACTTGGTCATAAAATTCTCAGCCTGAAGAAATCAGAGAAGGGAAATTTTCAAGGGAAAGAAATTATGAAGTACACAGTGTTCCCCAAAAGATGCCTGTTCTACAAACAGAGGTGCTATCTCCCTTACTCCAATTTGTACAACTATCTTGAAAGAATGCCATCTTCATAGGCCTATCATGGACAGAGAAGGGGACACTTCTCCCTGTGGTCTAAAACCTCATTGACCAATACCTACTATTAGGTATAGTTAGCTGATTGATCAGAGTTACCAAGTAAGACTATTTTTCTACAAGCATTGTGAAAAACTGCATCAACAGACTGATAGATAGCAATGTTTGAAATGCACATTTGGTTGTTGCTTCTAGAAAAATCACAAGAACTTTACTCCATGACACCCTGATGAAGTTACCAAGTCAATAATCACTGACATTTGTGATGTCTATCCAACCTGATGTATTTGAAGCTGTCAAGGATGGCGCTCAAGGAATTTTTCAGCTGTGGATGATCCAAAAGAGAGATCATGAGGATATGAAGTGAAATTACCTACCTTACAGCTCTCTGTAAGTGGTTTCCTTTCAACATCACATTTCCTGAAGCATATCTTTAAAGTAGTATAGTTTCTGAACACCACATGAGCAAGCAGTATACTTGCTTATAATAACACACACACACACACACACACACACACACATAAACAAGATCTATGGTTTGGGGTGTGGGTACATCCTTTGCAGAAATAGAAAACTGGGATCAAAGGTTATGGGTTTAGAACACTGCTTGTAAAATTGATTACTTTTGCTGAATTGGGTTTTCTTTCTTATTGTTGAGAAGAGATAATTCTCTGTAAGGGGGAAGAAGGAGAAATATATTGGGAAATGAAAATGATATAAAGATAAAAATGTAGCAGTAAAAATTAAAAGGTCAAGTAAAATCTTGAGAAAAAGTTTTGTGTTGTTTGTGGGGATCAGGGCTCCTCGTAGCATCATATTTTCCATATCTCAAAGTCTAGTTCAAATTCCACAAAGTTCTTGAAGCTTCAATAAACCAGCCAAAACTGGCTCTGTTTTGTCTGAGGAATAAGGAAAAACAAGGAGTCCCTTCACTACTCAGGTACAGCAAAAGCAATATGGTTGATAAGAAGATTAATATTATTCACTTCAATAGCTACAGACTATATTCTTAATTTCTTGACCCCAGCACCAAAGACTCTGTATAAAGAGGTAAAACCCCTCACCTTAGGAACTATAACAAGAAGGGATTTTGTTACAGAAGTCCCAAAATCCTAGTTAAATTTTTGTTAAAAAAAAATACATATACATAAACATACAGAAAAAAAGATGGATAAAGTTGCCAAGATAACCCATAAAAAATTATTTAGTCTTGGTCTAACAACTCGTAACTAGACTCATTATGAAGTCAACCACAGAAAGATGAATGTTTGGGCTACAAGATCTCTCAAAAGTCATTCATTAAGTTAAATGTGGTTGAAATCTACAACACTGCAATAACCTACACTTGTAAAATGACAGCTTCTTGAAACATAAATAAAAACTGTAGTTTCAAATGACAGAATTAACTTCCTTCACGTTTCATATCATCAGATACCAAATCCTTTGAATTAAATCCTTCAAATATCTCAAGATCCCAGTCTCTCCCCTCTATTTTTACCACTATCATACTGAGGACCTGAACTGTTACTGCCTTTTAATTGATTTTTTTACTTTCATTCTTTCCTCTTCAATCCAAAACCATACCAACTTAATTTTTGCTATATATCAATGTTTTCTTTATGCAGAGATCAAATAATGCTGCTTCTCTATTCCAAAATATTTAGTCCTTTTCTCTTGCCTATCAAATATAATTCAGACTTTTTTTTGTCCAGCCTCTCTATTTTTTTAAACTAGGTAAAATAGGTATTCTTTGTCTCATTTCTTATCTAGTCTTAATCACTGAATGGGTGGTTGCCTCAGTCAAACTGAGACCTTAAAGACCTTAGTTTATTTTTTTTTATTAAGGCTTTTTATTTTCAAAATATATGCACGGATAATTTTTCAACATTAACTCTTGCAAAACCTTGTATTCCAATTACCCCCCTTCCCCCACCCCCTCCCCTAGATGACAAGTACTCCAATATATGTTAAACATGGTAAAAAAAATAAAACATGGTAAAGATATATGTTAAATCCAATATATGCATATATATTTATATAATTATCTTACACAAGAAAAATCAAATCAAAAAGGATAGAAATGAGAAAAATAAAATGCAAACAACAACAAAAAGAATGAAAATGCTATGTTGTGATCCACACTTAGTTCCCATAGTTCTTTCTCTGGGTGTAGACGGCTCTCTTTTATCACAAGATCATTGAAACTGAAGACCTTAGTTTAAAAAGACAAAGGTCTCCCACTGCATTCAGAGCCATCTGTAGTCATATTGATGTATATCTGGCCACTGAACTCAAATATTTCTAAAGACCTTGCAGAGCCCTCCTTCCCTCATATCCAATTCACTTGCATGTCATGACATCACCTACTTGATGTCATGGTCATCAAGAAAGGAGGACAAAAAGGTATTGAGCAACAGAGTTAGCTTCCTCGCTCCCCTTCTCATTCCCTCCCTCCCCTTCGCATTCTCTCCCTCCTTCCTTTTTTCCTTCCCTCCCTTCCTTCCTCCCTTTCTCCCTCCCTCTCTTTCTTCCTTCCTTCCTTCCTTAAGCCTTACGTCTTTCTTAAAGACCACGCCTTAAGCCTAAATTCTTATTGGCCTTCTTACAGGCCAACAAAACATCCCCAGATCAAGCCCACCTGGTCTTTGTTTTGGCCTGGATTGTCTCAGATTCTTTTTTTTTTATTTTTTTTTTTTTTTACTACAGGCCATTCTTAGCCTCCTTTCTTCCTTACCTGACCTTAATCACAGAATGAGTGATTGGCTCTATCTGAGACCTTCCATGCATCCCGGGCTATTTCCTTTCATCTTGATCTATAGATAGCCACTAAACCCAGTTTAGTGGTTCCAGTTGAGAGAGTGAGGCTAGCCTCCCTCACTCAAATCCAATTTACTTGCTTCCCATGGTCATCTTCCAGAACAAAGGACAAACAATAACAATAACATGACTGTTTCTAACATTATACCATACAATTCCCCTCCTATTTGTACTCAATCTATCAATAAACATTTAGTAATTTGGCTCTCCATTGTATTAGGCACTGAGGTTACAACGGCAAAAGTGAAAAGTTGCCTGCCTTCAAAGAGCTTACATTTTGTTAGGGAAGATTTTTACATATAAAGGTATATACATATAAATATTTATAAAAATTTGATTTCAGATCATTAAGCCCTGACAAACTACATCTCAGAGTATTAAAAATTTGTCAGATACATGCATGAACTGATGCTGAGTGAAATGAGCAGAACCAGGAGATCATTATACATGGCAACAAGACTATATGATCATCAATTCTGATGGACATGGCTCTCTTCAACAATGAAATGTTTCAAACCAATTCCAATTGTTCAGTGAAGAAAGCTATATACACCCAGAAAGAGGGATATGAAATGTGGACTACAACATAACATTTTCATGCTCTCTATTGATGATGTTTGCTTGCATTGTGTTTCCTTTCTCAAATTTTTTTTCTTGTAGATATGATTTTTCTTGCACAGCAAAATAAGTGTGGAAATATGTATACACATATTCTCTTTGTCAAGTATTTTAACATAATTAACATGTAGTGAACTTCCTCCCATCTAGGGGAGTGGTGGGGATTAGGGGGGAAAACTTGTAATGGAAAGTTTTGTAAGGGTCAATGTTGAAGAATTACCCATATATATGTTTTGCAAATAAAAAGCTTTAATAAAAAAAATAAATAAAAATTTATCAGATGTTTGCTAAGCCTTTATAAGTAATCTTTGAATTTTTTGAACTTACAGAATTAGTTGATTTCTGTTTGCATGGCTCTAAATAACAAGGTCTTTCTATTTGACGGAATTAACTATTACTAGGAAAAAGATACTTAAGTAGACTATAGTAATTCATTAACATTTCACCAAGTCACACTAGACAGTTCCTGTTGATGTTAGATTAATGCAGATGTCTAAAATACTAGAAATGAAAATTATTAAAAACCTAATAATTATGATTAGGAGCTAGGCTGCTATTTAAAATCATATGCAAATATAATTAGAATATATGATTAAAAGTCCATTTTGGGAGGTTTAGATTCCTTAAAAAAACCAAAACACTTTTTATGCTATAACCCTTAAATATCCTAGGCCTTGCCTACATTGGCGGCTTTCTTTGTACTCAGTACGAGGAGACCCTGCATGAATATTTTCTGTTTTCTCTTGTAATAACATAAATTACTACTAAAGTCTTTTGGAGTTATGATTATTATTTGACAAAAAGCACTGCCCTTTTACAATTAAACAAAAATAAAATAAAACCTGCACAATAACTATATCTAACCAAGCAAATTAAGTTCCCACATTGGCACATCCAATAAATAATTTATGTTTTAAATACTCTAACTATTGATTAGAGAAATGTAAATTAAGACAACTCCAAGGTACCACTTCACACCTCTCAGATAAGCTAAGATGTCAGGAAAAGATTGCTGAGACCAGGCTCTGTGGGGAACTGGATTCTTGAATGGAGGATTGGAGTTGGCGAGTGGAACAAGAGACAGCACATTCTATGGCATGGTCATCAAGTTCGATTTATTGGCAAAAGCTTGTTCAATTTATTCAAGAAAGCTTGTGATTTTTATAGTCTTACAAAGTTAGGGTTCATTAGATATAGGACAATTATTTAGCCAGGATTACAAAATTTTCTTGGGGCCCAGAAGTTCCCAGGACCCCAGGTACAATGCTTCTTAGAAAAAAAGAATGTACAGAGTAAATTCATCAGACAATATAATAATAGTGAAACTTTAACTAAAGGTAAATGTACCTTGTTGTCATCATGTCATGTCTGGCAGGACCTGAGCTTCTCTAAAAACATCAATTTATTTATTCTAAGACTTATACAATGCTTTTTAATTTTTAACATCATCATAAGATATTCTACAATAGGGATATTTAATTTTCTCAAGGCTTTATTTTCCTCAGCCCATTTATTAATCACTCATACTAGCTTGTTTTTGTGCAGGGGTCAGTAAACCATGTAGTGGCCTACTTCTCTTACTTTTTCCCCATGACTTACTTGCTACCAATGTGTCCATCTATCACTGATGTTTACTGTTCTTTTCATCATATCATTATTTATGTAAACCCCGTATAGGGGAGAGAAGGGTCAGGTTGATTGGGTCTGGAATTGTTTCAAACGAGGGAGTAACTGGAATTTCTTTTGGAGCTTTTGGGGAAAGCTATCAATTTCCCAAGTTTCCCAGTCTCTAAGTTTGTTTAATGCTTCACTAGTAGAGAAACTTTCATGTTTGGGCAGAAAGTACAAAGGGGTTTTTGGGGGTGAAGGGCTTTGTGCTCAGCCTCATTGTGATGGATGGATAGGTATATACATACAGCTATGCTAAGAATTCCTAGGACAGGAATTAAGCAGATAATCATTAACCAAATGTATCCCCGAATGCTTAGTTCTGTGGGGGTTTCTTCATGGTGCCTTGCACACATGAGGGTCAGGCCCCTGTGGAGACCATGTCATTCCACACAGGGTCCTTGGCTCCCAGCAAAAGATAACGATAAATGTCAGAGGGGATATGGAAAAACTGGAGCACTAATACATTATTGGTGGAGTTGTGAACTAATCCAACTATTCTAGAGAACAATTTGAAACTATGCCCAAAGGGCTATCAAACTGCACATACCCTTTGATCCAGCAGTGTGTCTACTTGGCCTGTATCCCCAAAAGATCATAAAAAAAGGGAAAAAACCCGCATGTGTAAAAATGATTGCAGCAGCCCTTTTTGTAGTGGCAAGAAACTGGAAATTGAGTGGGTGCCCATCAATTGGGAATGGTTGAATAAGTTATGATAGCATATGAATGTTATGGAATATTATTGTTCAATAAGAAATGATCAGCAGGAAGATTTCAGAAAGGCCTGGAGAGATTTACATGAGCTCATAGTAAGTGAAGTGAATAGAACCAAGAGAACATTATATAGAGCAGCAACAAGATTATGAGATGATCAACTGTGATGAATTTGCTCTTTTCAGCAATGAGGTGATTTAGAACAATTCTAATATTCTGGTAATGGAGAGAGCCATCTGCATCCAGAGAGAGGATTATGGGGACTAAATGTGGTTCACAACATAGTATTTTCAGTGTTTTTGTTGTTTGCTTGCTTGTTTTGTTTTTTTTTTTCTTTCTAATTTTTCCTCCTTTTGCCTCATTTCTAAAATATATAGAGAATTGTCTCATATTTATAAGAATTCAAGCCATAAATGGTCGATAATCGGTCGATAAATGATCAAAGGATATGAACAGACAATTTTCAGATGATGAAATTAAAACTATTTCTAGTCATATGAAAAGGTGCTCCAAATCACTATTGATCAGAGAAATGCAAATTAAGACAACTCTGAGATACCACTGCATACCTGTCAGATTGGCTAAAATGACAGGAAAAGATAATGACGAATGTTGGAGGGGATGTGGGAAAACTGGGACATTGATACATTGTTGGTGGAACTGTGAATGGATCCAGTCACTCTGGAGAGCAATTTTGAACTATGCTCAAAAAGTTATCAAACTGTGCATACCCTTTGACCCAGTAGTGTTTCTATTGGGCTTATATCCCAAAGAGATCTTAAAGGAAGGAAAGGGCCCCACATGTGCAAAAATGTTTGTGGCAGCCCTTTTTGTAGTGTCTAGAAACTGGAAACTGAATGGATGCCCATCAATTGGAGAATGGCTGAATAAATTACGGTATATGAATGTGATGGAATATTATTGTTCTATAAGAAACAATCAGCAGGATGATTTCAGAGAGGTTTGGAGAGACTTGCATGAGCTGATGCTGAGTGAAATGAGCAGAATCAGGAGATCATTATACATGGTGACAACAAGACTATATGATGGTCAATTCTGATGGACATGGCTCTCTTCCACAATGAAATGTCTCAAACCACTTCCAATTGTTCATTGAAGAAAGCCATATATACCCAGAGAGAGGGATATGAAATGTGGACCACAACATAATATTTTCATGCTCTCTATTGATGTTTGCTTGCATTGTGTTTCCTTTCTCTCATTTTTTTTCTTGTAGATACAATTTTTCTTGCACAACAGTGATAAGTGTGGAAATATGTGTACATATATTCGATTTGTCAAGTATTTTAACATAATTAACATGTAGTGGATTTCCTGCCATGTAGGGGAGGGGTGGAGACAAGGGGGGAAAAATTTGTAACAGAAAGCTTTGTAAGGGTCAATGTTGAAGAATTACCCATACATACGTTTTGCAAATAAAAAGCTTTAATGAAAATAAATAAATATATTTTTAAAACTAATTTTTCCTCCTTTTGATCTAATTTTTGTTGTGCAGCATGATAAATGTGGGAATATATTTGGGAGAATTGCACATTTAACCAATTGAATTTACTTGCTGTCTAGTGGAGAGGGAAAGTGAAGAGGGGGAGTGAAAAATTTGGAACACAATGTATTGCAAGGGTGAATTTTTTTTATTAAGGCTTTTTATTTTCAAAACATGTGCATGGATAATTTTTCAACATTAACCCTTGCAAAACCTTGTGTTCCAATTTTTCCTTCCCCCCCCACTCCTTCCCCTAGTTGGCAAATAATCCAATATATGTCAAAAACATGTTAAAATTTATGTTAAATTCAATATAAGCATGCATATTTATGTAATTATCTTGTTGCATAAGAAAAATCAGATGAAAAAGGAAAAAAATGAGAAAAAATAAAATACAAGCAAATACCAAAAAGAGTGAAAATGCTATATTGTGATCCCCACTCAGTTCTCACAGTCCTCTTTTTGGGTGTAGTTGGCTCTTTTCATCACAAGATCATGGAGATTGGCCTGAATCATCTCATTGTTGAAAAGAGCTACATCCATCAGAACTGATTCTTGTATAATCTTGTTGCCATGTACAGTGATCTGCTTCTGCTCATTTCACTTAGCATCAGTTCATGTAGTCCTCTTTGAAATTATCCTGCTGATCATTTCTTATAGAACAATAATATTTTATAACATTCATATACCATAATTTATTCAGCTATTCTCCAATGGATGGGCATGCCCTCACTTTCCAGTTTCTTGCCACTACAAAAAGGGCTGCCACAAACATTTTTGCACATGTTGGTGTGTCCCTTTCCCTCCTTTAAGATCTCTTTGGGATATAAGACCAGTAGAAACAATGTTAGATCAAAGAGTATGCACAGTTTGATAGCCCTTTGGGCATAGTTGTTTGTTTGTTTGTTTGTTTTTTTGTTTGTTTGTTTGTTTGTTTTTGCTGAGGCAATTGGGGTTAAGTGACTTGCCCAGGGTCACACAGCTAGGGAATGTTAAGTGTCTGAGACCAGATTTGACCTCAGGTCCTCCTGACTTCAGGGCTGTGGGCATAGCTTTAAATTGTTCTCTAGAATGATTAGATGAGTTCAGAACTCCACCAACAACGTATTAATGTACCAGTTTTTCCAAATCCCCTCCAACATTCATCATTATCTTTTCCTGTCATCTTAGCTAATTTGAGAGATGTGTAGTGATACCTCAGAGTTGTCTTAATTGCAAGGGTGAATGTTAAAAACTATCTTTGCATGTACTTTGAAAAATAAAAAGTTATTACAGGAAAAAGATGACAGCATGATTTAATCTCAGTGTTTTGGAGTCTTGGTTTATCAGTGCTTTATTCATAGTACTAAAATCTTTTAAAGTTGATTTTCTCTGTAATGTTGTCATTGTATAAATTGTTTTAGTTCTGCTTACCTCACTTGGTTAGTTCTTAGACATCTTCCCAGTTTCCTCTGAAACTATCCATTTCACCATTTTTTTTTTTTATGGCACAACAAAATTCTATTACATTTATATGCCCCAATTTGTTTAACCTCAGTAGGTGAGCAGCCAGTTTTTTGCTACTATCAAAAGGACTGTTATAATATTTGTGTACATTTGAGTCTTTTTTTTTGTTTGTTTTCTTTAGGTTATATAGTGGTTTAGCCAAGGCAAAAAGTATAAACAATTTAGTGTATATACATCAATTCAAAGTTCCACCAATAGTGTACTTGTAATGTTTATTTTCCTACAGCTCCTCCAACCTTTCTCATTTGTCATCTTCCAGATCTGATAGATGTGATTTGGAAACTCTGAATTGCTTTAATTTGCACTTCCCTAATAATGTTAATAATTTGGAATATTTTTTCATATGTTTATTGATAGCTTAAAAATTACTTTTTCTTTTCCTTGAAGAATACCTTCAATTCTTGTAAATTTTAATAAATTCCTTTGAATGAGATTTTCATCAAGGAAACTTGTTACAAAGATTTTTTTTTAAATCCCATTTATTTTTTTCTTTCTAATTGTAACTGTTTATGGATTTGTTTTGTAAAAACTTTTAAATTTCATATAATCAAAATTTTCCATTCTATCTTTTTTGATACTTTCTATTGTTTGTTTAGTAATGAATGTTTTTCCCCTTTCCATTTTATCCTCAATCCTTTGATTTATTTGTAATGTCATCTTTTCCATTTAAAGTCACATATCTGTTTGGAACCACCAAGAGGTTGGTTTTTATCTAATTTCTTTCAACCTGATTTGTAATTTTACCAGTAGTTTTTGTTCAATACTGAATCCCCTCCTCAGTAACTGAGGTCTTTGCTCTCATGAACATGCTATATTTGTTTCTTTATGTGATATACTAAGATTGTTTAACTCTTTGACCTCTCCATTTTAAACTAATATCAAATCATTTTGACAATTAGTGCTTTATAGTATAGTTCTAGTTCTGGAACTGATTCCTCACTTTCCATTATTATCCTTAAGATTCTTGACCTGTTATTTTTCCATATGAATATAATTGTTTTTCTAAAAATAATCAATATTTATAAGTGTTCAGTATGTGACAGGTCCTATGCTAAGTACTGTGATTTTTGATATTATTTGACCTTTGGTTGTCTGGCTGGTAGATCAGAGTACTATAGACATAGCATTTGACAAAGTCAATCATGTTATCTTGTGAACAAGATTAAAATACAACAATGCATACTCTGGCCCCCACTTAGTTAGTTGATTAGTTGTTGTCTTTCATTCTCAAAGGGGACCAAAATAACATCACTATGTTAGAGTCCAATTACAGTGTGTCCAACAGTAACTGATCAGACCAATGTGAGCTTAGAATATATGCAAATAGTACCTAAGAATATTTGGAGTAGCTTCTCTAACTTTGCACTTCTTGTATTTCTTCTGAGCTAATTCAAGGCTGCTATGCTCATAGAATATCGAACCTTCTCTGAGAAGAGCATACCATGCTGGGAAGTCCTGTACCATGTCTCTCCCATGTTATACAATAAGTTCTAAAGCTCTTAAGAGCCTTGAATGGTATCCTTCTCTAGTTTTTTTCTAACCAACTAGTGAGTGCTTGCCTTGTATGAGTTCTCCATAAAATAATCGTTTGGGCAAGCTTACATTTGGCATTTGAACAGTGTGTGGCCAGCTCAATGGAGTTGTGCTCTCTACCTAGAAGCCAGATGTATGATATTTCACTCCTTTTTTAAAGTTCCCACCTACTCTTAAGAAGGTATCTAAACTTTCTGACATTGCTTTTAGGCTCCACTGATGATATTCAGAGGGAATCCAATTGCATTTAACTATTTACTGGTTACAGTTCCAATTGTTCAGTGAAGAAAGCCATGTACACTGAGAGAGAGGGATGTGAAATGTGGACCACAACATAACATTTTCATGCTCTCTATTGATGTTTGCTTGCATTGTGTTTCCTTTCTCTGATTTTTCTTTCTTGTAGATAAGATTTTGCTTGCACAAAAATTATAAGTGTGGAAATATGTATACATATATCCGATTTGTCAAGTATTTTAACATAATTAACATGTAGTGCATATCCTGCCATCTAGGGGAGGGGTGGGGAGTAGGGGGGAAAATTTGTAACAGAAAGCTTTGTAAGGGTTAATATTGAAGAATTACCCATACATATGTTTTGCAAATAAAAAGTTTTAATAAAAAAAAACTATTTACTGATTAGATTAACTTTTACAAAGGATTATTTACTTCAAAACAGTAATAAATGGGGGTGGGAAGAGAGAGAACAAAAATCTTCTCCTGTATCACCTTATAACCTGAGGTGGGTCAGGAGATGAAGATAACAGTTTATCTTAGTTCTAAATCCAAAACCCCAGTTGGGTTTGTATTCCAGGTACCCTGGCTTCAAAGTTGATCATTGTCATATACTGCTTTTTTTTTAATACAGAAATATCATAGATTTTTTGCTATATTCAGAATAAAAACAAAATTAAAATTAAATCAAAAAGTTATATATACATATATAATAGTTATAGAAAATAAAGGTTTATGAGGTTTAATCTTAATTTTTGAAAAACCATACTTTTATGCAATTTAATATTTATCCTTTAGTTGTTTTTAGAAAATCTGCTGTATCAGAACACAGTCTTTTTGTAAAATTAAATTTATTATTGAACACTCTGAACAGAATATGAATTTCTCATTTACTTCTGTATTATTTCTTTTGCAGGAGAATGCCTTTGTGTTTATTCTTCCTCTGTACCTCATTTGAATAAATTTTTTTTTGAGCTGCTCAGTTGTTGATCTCAATCTTAAATATATGGTATATATATCCATGTAAAAAACAAGAAATTTGCCTATGTTAAGTTCCTTGAAATTAATCTTAGATATTGGCTCTTATATGTTAAATTTTCTATTGAGTTTAGGTTTGAAAGAAAGTCCTGAAAATTTGCAAGTTCATTGAATGTCCTTTGTTTTCATTCAATATTATGGGTAATTTTTCTGGCTATGATATTTTTTTGGCTACAGGCCTAGTTCTTTTGATTGCATGTACATGTGATTCTAGGATCTTTGATCTTTTATTGTTGCTACTGATAGATAAATCCTGTACAATTCTAATTGTAGCTCCAGCATATTTGAATTTTCTTCTTGTTTTTTGTAAAATTGTCTCTTTGATCAGAGGTTTTTGAAATTTGTCAATAATATTCCTATGTGTTTTACAACACGGGATCTCTTGGAAGTAGTGATTGGTGGATTTTTTCTATTTCTGCTTTCTTCTCATATTCTATCACTCCAGGACAATTTTCTTGGATTATTTCTTGAATTATTGTGTCAAGGTTCTTTTTCTTTGATCACAATGTTCAGATAGTCCAATTATTCTTATCTTTTTTCTTCTGGATCTGTTCTTCAGGTCTGTTGTTTTTTTAAAAGATATTTCACATTCTGTTCTATTTTTTTCATTTTTTATATTGCTTTATTATTTCTTGTCTCTTATAGATTCACTAACTTTCTCTTGCCCAATTCTAATTTTCAAAAAGTTATTTTCATCTTTAAGACTCTGCATCTCCTTTTCTAGTTGGATAACTTTTTTTTTCATCATCCTCTTGTTTTTCTTGGATGGTCTTTATTTTTATTTTTTATTCAGTGTCTCTCATTTGATTTTTAAATTCTTGTCTGAGAGGGAGCCATTTAACATTACTCTTTGGGGTAGAAGTAACTTTTTTTCTTACTTCACTGTCCTCTTCTGAAGATGAACCCTGGTCTTCCCAATTCCCATTGTAAATTTCTATGACTGGGTTCTTTCTTTTTGGAGTTCTTTTTTCTTCATCTTCTTTTTTAATAGAAAGCATAATGTAAGCTACTCTAATCATGGGGTTGGAGGGGATGATGCATCTAGCTTCACTTCAGCTCTCTCTCCTCTGACCTGGAATCCCAAACCAAAAGCTCCACCTTCCTGCAAATGTCCACAACCGGCAGCATCCTTGACCTATTGCCTCTATACTTACTGGGTAAGCAGGTTCCTTCTTATCCAGGGCTGCAACTGTGTAGCACAGTTGGGCCTGGTGCTACTCAGGGCAGCTGAGATTTCCTTAGTCTTCCTGGACCTACCCATAACTCCCTACACTATCTGGAGAGGTGAAAGTTTCTATAGTTCTGGCTAGGGCTCCAGCCATACCCAGGGTCCCCCACTTGGTGTGTTTCTGAGACTCTAGCCTGGAGGTGTTTGCACCTCACACTGGTTAATGCCAGCCCAGGGTCTTTCTCCCAAACTTTTTGGCTTGGACGGGGATCCAAATCACTGTTCTGCCACAACTTTTCTTAATTTTTTACCAATCCATGTTCTTGTAGTCACCCTGAGGTACAGTTTTGTTCTATTTTGGGAGGAAAATCTGGAGAGCTTGAAATTTATTGACCTACTCCACCATTTTCCCAGAATCCTCCCCCGGGGAATGATTCATGTTCTTAATGTATCTTATGTTTATCTATCTTGGATATCAGAACTTTGTCAGAGAAATTTGCTATAAAACTGTTTTCCCAGTTAATTACTTCCTTTTTCATTTTAACTATACTAGGTTTATTTGTATAAAACCTTTTAAAGTTTATTTAATCAAAAATGTGCACTTTGATCTTATGATCTGCTTTATCCTTTGATCATGAACTCTTCTCTTAAATCATATTTGTGATAATAATTTCCTTGCTTCTTTGCTTATAATATCTTTTCAGTCTATGTCATATATCTGTTTTGAGCTTAACTCCATAGATGGTGCAAGGCCTTGATTTTAACTTAAGTTCTGTTGGATTCTTTTTCAGTTTTCCCAGAGCTTTTTGTAAAATAGTGAGTCTTTACCCAGTAATTAGAGTTACTGGTTTTATCAGACAGTTCTTCTATCTTTTATTTGTATCTGCACATCGTGTACCTAATCTGTTCCACTGACTTATCTTCCTATATTTTTAGTCAGTGCCAAATAATTTTTAGTGATTATCACTTTGTACTATAGTTTAAGAACAGGTACTGTAGGATTCTCCTTTTTTCAATTTTTTTCCCCATTATTTGACTTGATATTCTTGACCTTTTGTTCCTCCATTTAAATTTTTCTATAATCATATTATAAGTCTATAACTAGGTCATAGTTCTTTTTCTAGATCTTTATTGTAATTATTTCATAGTTTAATTGGAATGACACTGAATAATTGAATTAAGTTGGGTTATAATTCCATTTTTTATTATTTGGATCTTCTATTTCTCTAAATATGAGTTTGCAAATATATTTATATAAGTTCTTATGTGTATGTTATTAGGTAAAGTCCCAAAAATTTTATACTTTCTGTTGTTATTTTGGGTGGTAATTTTCCTTCTCCTCCAGGCATCTTATTGGTAATCATCATTTGATATTTTGCTAAAATTATTGTTTCAGTTTGTTTTTTAGTGGACTATCTAGGGTTCTCTAAGACTATTATATTATTTGCAAAAAATTATTTTGTGCTTTCTTTATGTATGCTTATTCCTTCCATTGATTTTTCTTCTCTTATTGAAATAGTTAGCATTTCTAGCAGTATATTCAATAATAGTAATGATAATGAGCATCTTTATCCTTGATTTTATTGGAAAATACTCTATGTAATTTCCATTATATATAATGCTTGATCTTGGATTTAGATAAATATTTACATATCATGGAAGGCCTTCCTGCTGGTGGATGAGCCTGAATCACATCTCTCCCTATTGAAATCCATCCTCCATTGCACTATCAAAATGATTTTCCTAAAGTACAGATCTGATCAGGTCATCCTATTTTTTAATAAGCTCCAGTGGCTTCCTATTTTTTCTAAGATCAAACATAAAATGCTCTATTTGTCATTCAAGGCCCTTCATTACCTAGCTTCCTTCTACCTCTCCAGTTTCTTACACCTTACTTCCTACTGAGTGAGACAGACAGGTGAAGCTTTCTCAAGAAGTCTGAGACTAGGACTGAGCCATGTGATCCCTATTCCCAGAGGTCTGCAGAGCTGGAAGATCATGTCTTGGGCCCAAGTTGCAGGAAGTCACATGATCTCTAGGTCTAGAGGTCTCTAAAGGCCAAGACCCTCGGTCAGTGTCAGGAAGTGTTGTGACTCACAGGAAGCATACAACTTCCTTTTAGTCTATCCAATGAAAAGGCTTGGGTCTTTTGCTATTTAACCAGCTTTACTGCTTCCAGGTTGTTAAGTGGAACACATGTTGGGAGCTGAAATGCTTCACAGGTGTGCTTGAGCCTTTCCACTAAATAAATGCTTTCTTTTTGTACCTGAAGATGTCTCTGATTAGTTAATTTGGGGAAGTGGGTCTAGCACTCGTCCCACACAGTTTATGGGGGCTCATGCAGGATCTGTGGCTTCTCAGACAGATGGCTGGGATTCTGATTCAAGGCAGGGTTAGGTTTTCTCTGACCATCCCTGAGATCAGACTCTCAGACCCCTTCTCCGTGAAATACTGGCCTAGGAGAGATATTCAGGTACAAGCTGAAGCACAAGTCCCCCAAGAAGAAGCCCAAAGATAAGTGAGCCAAGTAACTTATGCATGTGTAATCCATGGGGGTACTGTCTGTGTCCTTAGGGTGGGAGTGAGCCCTGAGATCATCAAGGCTTGATGATCCAGTGTAAGAAGTGAGCCAGGAAAGAAGTCCTGTAACGATATAGGGCAGGGGGCACCCTGGTTGGGCAGGAAGTGAGGCAACTCCTTCCAAACTTGATGGTCCAAGTCAAGAGGTTGGCTCTGTGTATTACAGGAAGTCAAGCTATGAGACTGGATGCCCTTATGATCCGATTTAAGGGGTAACCCTCCTAGTAGGGGACCCTGGCATCATCAAAGAGAGGGAGCAGTCCAACTCAAATCTTTGGAGCAAAAAAAAAAAAGTGCACTTGATGGGATAAATCTATTGTGTATGTGGAAAGGGATTGGTCCTCTTTCATGTAATTTAGGGTTACAAAGCTCCTAGTGGAACTTGCCATTTGCCAAAGGAAAGAACTCCCCCCTCCTTCCTGCTGACTGAAAAATTGTTTTTATTGTTTAAAGGAACAGCCTACATTTACATGGTGTTAATAACTGAATGTTTTATTTTTATTTTTCAAGTCCATAGCTGCTCTGAACTTTTTTTAAAAATATATTTCAGCTTCTTTTTGTAAATGAACTCCAGAGATGTTGGGACTTCCTCAAGGCTCTACAGCTAATTAGTGACATAATTAAGACAGGAATTCAGGTCTCCCAAATGTACACTTTAGTGCATTCTACTAATAAAAATTGAAACACATTTATGTAACATAACTTTAAAAATGCTTTTCTTCAAAGAACTGTAAAATAGGCAGTGCATATATTATTTTCCTTATTTTACAATGGAGCCAAGAGAGATAGAAAAGAAGATAATAACAATAAGTGATGCCTGTATAGTATTGTAATGTTTGCACCAGGTATTTTTTCACTTGATATTATGATTAATACCAAAGAAGTTAGAACCATACAACCTTGATTTCACTTTTTTCTTTTCCAAATAGAATGATATTTGAACTGGGTAGGAAAGAATAAAATGGATAATAAGAATTAAGGGAAAAAATAATTAAAATTAAAAAAAGAAGGGATAATATGAAATCATTTAGTTGCTTTTGAGTTTGATACCAAGCTGCTCTAAACTTTTAATAGGTTTGTTAAAACTGCAAATTTTCTGAAAGTGATTTATTTCTACCAAGGTCTCTGTCTTTCTTCAGCAAATCATTTAATGTTTATTTAAGTGCATAATGGTCTCCTTATTTAAGGAATATGATAACAAATGTGATCTATAGCTTTCTTGAAGAATTTGTAGCAGGATTTTAATTTGATCTGATAGGGTATGCACAATTGTAGGATATTTTTGCTTTATATAGACCTTGTTGTACTTGTTATTTGTATTTCCAAAAGTTTATAGAGACTTCTCAAGTGGAGGAAGTTAAATTAACATTTTTTTAAAATGAAGAAATTATTGTTAATTCTGGAAGGCTCTTTTATGTGAAATTAGGATATTCTATATTCTATGTGGGTTTTAATTGATTGTATTGAGTCATCTTAAAGTTGTACCCATTATTTAAAGGGACTCTGAGAATAATAGTTTTTGCTTTTGTCTCTTTGAACAGGTTTCTGTTATGGACAATATGCAATTTAGAATTTTTCTATGTATTGGGCATTTTAAAAGCAAAATGATTTGTATAATGTTGAACTTAAACCGTTGACTTAGATATGAAAGATAATCTGTGAACCTCTTAGGATAAATGTCTTACTGTGATCCTTGAGAACTAGATTCATCGAAGCTTTGATTAATGAGAATTGCTATTGGAGATAAAATCTCTTGGGACTGCAGCTGATAACTATTTGGAGTTTTAAATTCAAATATGACTGTCTGATAGATCATCAAGCCAGTGATTGACCATCTGAAAGGAATGTGCCACAAGCTACTCAGAAGAAATTGTTACAAGTGGAAATTAGTATCTGGGAATGAATTAGGAGGATAACCCTGGTCTGTGCTTAAGGTAGGATCCTTCTGACTCAGTTTCCCAGTGGTGTTCTTTTGACTAAGAATCCACCTGTTTATTCCCAAGTCTGGCTTAAGGTGGAATTGTTAAAAACTAGGACAATTACCTGAAGTAAAACTGTGTTAAGGATGCTTTATCCTTTATGTGCTCTCAGATCAAGACCGGAAGGACCAGTTTTGATACATGTTCCTGATTTTTCCTCTTATAGCAGATTTTTGTAATCAGAGCAAGTGGTTAGTGGAAGATATGAGGCAAAATAAAGTATATAGATGATATTTTGATTTGCAGCCCAGTCCTGGAGGATTCTCTGGTTGCTGCTATAAAATCTTTGATTTTCTCGCTTCCTGGGGCTAGAGTTTCTTTGTCTAAATATTTGGAGCCACCTCCCACCTTCCCTTTTGCTCACTGGGAAAGGAAGCAGACAATTTTAGCATGCTCTGATCAGGCCAACGTTTTTAGGACTCTGAAAGTTAAAGTAATCTGTCTAGAGCTTTTTACACTTTATGTTAATGGAAGGCAGAGCTAGGTCCTAGGGGTCTCTGGAACCCTATCCTAGACCCCTTGCTTACTTCTCAAAGATCTATACTGATTTCAAATACCTTTTTTTTCATGTTTTGCATGATCATGGAGGGCTATATGGAAAGAAAGAGGATTTTTGAGAGCCAAACAATTCCCCTTTAAGTATGCAGGGAAAACAATTACTGCTAGCTGTCCATAGACCTAAAGAGATTTCTGTTGTTTCCTAAAGGAAGGGGAATTCACTTCAGATGAAGGGAAACAGGCTTGCAGATCAACTGCCCGTGCTGCTGCCTGTTTGCTGCTGACCATGGCATCTTTAATTTCCCAACTCCTGACTCCTGCATTCCTTCATAAAGCTCCCTGGCAAGTAAATTCTCTGAAAGAAGTGTTAAAAAGGCCTGCACATGTGCCCCTTTAAAGGGGCTTTACATTGCTTTTGGTTTTGTTGACACATGTACTAATTGGGCAAAAGCCTTACCTTGTAAGACTAAGGACTCTAGGGGTTTTGCTGGGGGAGATCATACTCACTGAAGAGCACAATGTTCCATCATTGCCCCTACTCCTTTGAGGAAACAAAAGCAGTAATTTGGGGAAAACATTCTTTGATATTGATCCTAGGAAAAGTTGCTTGCATGAGAGGCATTTATGATAGTCTCATCTCCCCCCTAGTCTTCCTCTGGAGGGGCTCCTGGTTTTTGTCCTAGTAACCTGCATATTAACTCCACTTTTGTTTATTCTTTTTCTTTTGCTCATATTTAGTTTTTGTATTTTTAATATACTTGTGAAAGTTGTTTCTTCCAGACTCCAGGTCATGAAATTCCAACCACTTGGTCAACTAACTTTCCTGTAGACTCCAATTCTGTCCAAAGTTGGCACTGCAGGAAAATTCATTGAGAGTAATGATTGGGGAATTTGGCAATTCTGACACTCAGCACCTGACACTACCTACAAGTCTGTACCCCATTGGGCAGAGCCAGCTCTACCACCATTTATCAACCTGAAGCAGCTCCAGAAGATGAGACCTTTGTCCCTTTGTCCCAAATGAATCTGGATCTGGACTGCTTGAGATGGGAATAATGTGACAATGGCCTTGAGGCCACCATATCTCCACAGTGCTGTAGTTCTACAGATAACTGGCTGCCAGACACCAATCTGTTCTGTGATGACTGGGTTTCCAAGACAGATAGTGGGAGTTGATGGAAACAGGGTCTTTGATTCCTATTCATTGCTTTAAGCAGCAATATGCACTTAGTCGTTAGAGTATTTTAAAATTTCTTAGCTAAAAATTGTTCCTGAAAGCTTACTGATGTGTGGGTGTTGGTTCTAAATGGTAGAAGGCTGATTACAGTTTCTACTGAAGAGAGGGATGAGCCTGAAGGCTTAGGTAACAAAGATGACCTAGTGGAAGAAATATATCAGGATCAGTATGAGAAATCTTCAAACAGAGGAAAAAAAGGGAGGAGTGAGTGAGATAGACAGGTGAAGCTTTCTCAAGAAGTCTGAGACTAGGTCTAAGTCATGTGATCCTTATTCCCAGAAGTTTGCAAAGCTGGAAGATCAGGTCTTGGACTCAGGTTGCAGGAAATCACATGATCTCTAGGCTTAGAGGTCTCTAAAGGCCAAGACCCTAGGTCACTGATAGGAAGTGATGTGACCCAGAGGAAGTATACAACATTGGTGACCATTGGTGAATAATCGTTACTTCCTTTAAGTCTATCGGGTGAAAAGACTTGGGTTATTTGCTATTTAACCAGTTTTACTGCTTTTGGCTTGTCAGGTCAACCGTATGTTGGGAGCTGAAATGCCTCCCAAGTGTGCTTGGACCTCTCCCTGCAGGGACTAAAATGCTTTCTCTTTGTGCCTTAAGATATCTCTGATTAGTTAATTTGAGGAAGGGGTTCTAGCACCCATCCCACACACTGCTATTCACTTCGTGATCCAGTGATACTGGCCTTCTGGCTTTCCCAGGAATAAGACACTCCATCTTTCTTCTTCAGACATTTTCTCTGGCTGTCCCCAGTCCTTGGAAAGATCTTCTCCACCTACTATCTTCCCTGACTTCCATTAATGCCCAAATAAAATCTTTTCTACAGGAAATCTTTCTTACTTCTTTTTAATTTTAGTGCCTTCCCTATCAATTGTTTCCTATTCGTCCTGTATATAGTTTATTTGAAGATATCTGCTTCTTGTCTCCCTCAATTGATTGTGAATTCCTTTAGGGCAGAAACTTTTTTTTCTTCTTTTTATATCCCCAACACTTGGCATCTTGCCTGGCACAGAATAGATACAAAATAAATGTTTATTGACTGACAGATGACTGGAAGCACATTTTTATGGCAGATTTCTTTGACAAATCTATTTTTTAAAGGTCTATTTTTCAAGATAAGGAATTCATGAGAATAAGACACATTCAGCTTATTAACTAATTAATGATTGAACTAATTAATAAATGATTGAAGGATATAAGCATATGAATTGGTCTTGCATTTCTGTAAAGTAATTTGGAAAAAAATAGAAATAAAGGGATTCAAATACTACCAACTCTCAAAATATATTATAGAGAAGTCATAAATAAATATTTTGTACTAGTTTAAAAATGGAAAACTTTATGGAATAAAAGTAGAGAAGATCCACATGTAATCAAGGAAAGTGGCATAGTATTTGATAAGCCAGTGATTCCAGTGACTAGGATGAGGGCTCTCAATTTGAAAAAAACAAAAACCTAGAAAACTAGAAAGCTGGTGATATTAATAAATGAAAGGATAAAGGAAAGAGATACCTTTCACAACTATGGGGGAAAGATAATAATGAAAGATAAAACAAATTTTTAGTTACATAAGGTTGAAAAATGTTATACCACCACAATCAATTTAGTTATAATTAGAGAGGAAATAGTTATTGGGGAGTTATTTAGGGAATGATATGAAATATTATTTTAACTCCAGATTTAGAGTTGATTGATTTATCCAATCCCACCCCATTTAAATTAAATGATAAAATATCCAATCAAATAATCACAGGCTTTAGACTAAATATGAAATCTTTGAAAAGATAATGTGATAAATGTTGGAGGTCATGTGGGATAATTGAGATGATAATACATTGTTGATAGAGTTGTGAACTGATCTAATTATTCTAGAGAGCAATCTGAAACTATGCCCCAAAAGTTATCAAAGTATGCATACCCTTTGATTTTCATGAAGTGATAAGTGAAGTGAGTAGAACTAAAAGAACATTATACAGAGCAACAAGATTATGTGATGATGATCAACTATGATGGACTTGGCTCTTTTCAATAAAGAGGTGATTCAAGGCAATTTCAATAGACTTATGATGGAGAGAAAAATCTGCAACCAGAGAGCAACTATGGGGACTGATTGTGGATCACAACATGGTATTTTCACCTTTGTTGTTGTTTGCTTGATTTTTTTTTTCCTTTCTCATTTTTTTTCCCCTTTTGATCTGATTTTTCTTGTGCAGCATGATAAATGTGAAAATGTTTAGAAGACTTATACATATTTAAAATATATTGAATTACTTGTTGTCTAGGGGAGGGGGCAAAGAAAAGAGGAAGGAGGGAAAAATTTTAAATTGCAAGGGTTAATGTTAAAAACTATTTTTATATGTATTTTGAAAAATAAAAAGCTATTATTATAAAAAAAATCTTTGGTGAAAGCCTGTTTTAATTTGACTTATCAATGTAAATATTTTGCCATAATGAAGAGACCAAAAGAGCCTGCTTTATTTTTAAATTAATTTTTAATTTCAGTTCCAAATTCTTTTCTTCCATCCATCTTTTTTTCTATCCATTAAAAACCCCAAAATATAATACTTATATCTATGAAGTCATGGAAAATATTTCCTCATTAGCCTTTTAAGTCTGTATCCTTAGTCCATTAATTCTCTATTTGAAAGGGTATAACGTTTATCATTCTGAGTCCTTTGGAATTGATGTAGGTTATTGTATTGACCAGAATTACTAAGTCTTTCATAGTTGATTATAATATTGCTATTAGTGTATATAGTGTTAATGTTATACTGTTTACTTCACTTTGCTTCAGTTCAAATTTTTTTGAAAGTATCCCCTTCATCCTTTCTTATGATACAATAGTATTCCTTTGTGTTCATTTACCATTTTAGCATGTTCATCTGTTTTCCAATTGATGGACACCACTTTGGTTTCCAATTCTTTGCCACCATCAAAAGAAATGATACAGATATTCTTTATATATGATTACATATATAATTTTTCTTTGATCTCTTTAGGACATAGATTTGATAGTGGTTTTTGTATGTATGTAATATATATTATATATATGCATATATATATATATAAAGCTGTGTATATATTTTATACCTTTTTGGATATACCTACAAATTGTACTCTAGCATGGTTAGACTGGTTTACAAGTCTACCAACAGTGCTGTAGTATACCACATCTTCTCCATCATTTGTTGCTTTCCTTTTCTGTCATTTTAGCCAGTCTGATAAGTATGAGTTGGTACCTCAGAATTGTTCTCATTGGTATTTCTCCAATTTTTAATTATTAAGAGCATTTTTTTCACATAACTATTGAAAACTTGGATTTCTTTCTCTAATAATCACATCTTTATATCCCTTGACCATTTATCAACTGAGGAAAGGTTCTTTTCTTTTTTTTCCTTCAGTATTATATTTTTCCAACTATATATTTAGTTTCCAACATTCATTTTTGTAAGATTTTATTTTCCAAATTTTTTTCTTCCTCTTGTACAGTCCATTTAAGCCTATTTCCATATTTGTCATGTTGTACAAGAAAAATCAGACCAAAAGGAAAAAAAAAACTACAAGGAAAAAAAAAGCAAGCAAACAAAAAAAGGTGAAAATACTATGCTTCAATCCACATTCAGTCCCCATAGTTCTCTCTCTGGATACAGATAACAGTTTTCATCCCAAATCTATTGAAATTGTCTTGAATCAATGCATTGTTAAGAAGACCCAAATCCATCAGAATTGATCATCATATAATCTTGCTTTTACTGTGTACAATGTCCTCCTGGTTCTGCTCACTTCACTCAGCAAGATTTATGAAAGTCTAGGGGCAGCTAGGTGGTGCAGTGAATAGAGCACCAGCCCTGAAGTCAGGAAGACCTGAGTTCAAATCTGGTTTCAGACACTTAATACTTCTTAGCTGTGTGACCCTGGGCAAGTCACTTAACCTCAATTGCCTTAGCAAAAAAGCAAAAAAAAAAAAAAAAAAAAAAAAATATTTATGAAAGTCTTTCCAGGCTTTTCTGAAATATGATGGATATCCACTCAATTTCCTAATTCCTTGCCATTACAAAAAGAGCTACTACAAATATTTTTGCACATGTGGGTCCTTTTTCCTCTCTTATAATCTCTTTGGGATACAGCTCTAGGAGTGGCACTGCTAAATCAAAGGATATACACAATTTGATAGCCTTTTGAGCATAGTTACAACATGTTCTCCAGAGTGGTTGGATCACTTTACAAACCATGCATTAGTGTCGCAGGTTTCCCACATTCCTTCCAACATTTATTATTATCATTACTTGTCATGTTAGCCACTCTGAAAGGTGTAAAGTGGTACCTCAGTTGTCTTAATTTACATTTCTCTAATCAATAGTGATTTAAAACATTTTTAATATTATAATAGGCTTTAATTTCTTCATCTGAAAATTATCTGTTCATATCAATACAGAAAAACTTGATGGAAAAAATTTCCTATTTCCTGTGTTTCTTTTAATTTTAACTGCATTGGTTTTGTTTGTGCAGAAACTTTTTAATTTTACGTAATCAAAATTAAACATTTTGCCTACCATAAACTTTTCTATCTCCTGTTTGGTCATGAACTCTTCTTATATCTATAGGATGATAGGTAATTTCTTCAGTACTATTCTAATTGCTTATGATTTCCCACTTTATGTCATGTGGCCATTTTTAAACTTATCTTGGTATACAGTGTATGATATTGATCTATACCTACTTTCTGGAAGGCTACTATGCCTACTTTATTCCAGTTTTCACAGCAGTTTTTGTCAGTTAGTTTTTACTCAATATCTGGGATCTTTGGGTTTATCGAACACCAGACTTAAGACTATTGCACTTATTTGCTTCTGTTTATTTATACCTAACCTATTTCATTGAATAATCATTCTATTTCTTATCCGGTACTAAATTGTTTTGATGCTTACTGTTTTGTAGTATAATTTGATATCTGATACTTCTAGGTCCTCTTCTGTCACGTCATTTTTCATTGATTTCCTTTATATTCTAGATTTTTTGTTTTTCTAGATAAACTTTGTTAACATTTTTTCTAGCTCTATAAAGTAATTTTTGATAGTTTGGATGGAAATGAATAAATAAATAAATTTGTATTATATTATCATTTTATTATGTTCAGCCTACATATGAGCAGTTAATATTTCTCCAATTATAATTTGTCTTTATTTTTGTGAAGAGTATTTATAATTGTGTTCATATATATCCTGTATGTTCATATATATATCCTGATATGTCATAATCAACATATATGTTGACAGGTAGACTTCAAAGTACTTTATAATGTATATAGTCAGTTTTTAAAAATAGTATTTTAATGATGAATGTTGAAAAGCATATGGGAAAACTGGAACATAATACATTGTTGGTGGAATTGTGAACTGATCCAACCACTCTGGAGAGCAATTTGGAACTATGCCCAAAGGACTATCAAGGTGTGCATACTCTTATTTTTATTTGCAAAACATATGTATGGATAATTCTTCAACTTTAACCTTACAAAGCTTTCTGTTACAAATTTTCCCCCCTACTCCCCACCCCTCCCCTAGATGGCAGGATATCCACTACATGTTAATTATGTTAAAATACTTGACAAATCGAATATATGAATACATATTTCCACACTTATCATTGTTGTGCAAGAAAAATTGTATCTATAAAAAAGAAATATCAGATAAAAGAAACACAATGTAAACAAACATCAATCGAGAGCATGAAAAAGTTATGTTGTGGTCCACATTTCACATCCCTCTCTCTGGGTGTATATGGCTTTCTTCAGTGAACAATTGGAAGTGGTTTGAAACATTTCATTGTGGAAGAGAGCCATGTCCATCAGAATTGATCATCATATAGTCTTGTTGTTGCCGTGTATAATGATCTCCTGGTTCTGCTCATTTCACTCAGCATCAGTTCATGTAAGTCTCTCCAGGCCTCTCTGAAATCGTCGTGCTGGTTGTTTCTTACAGAACAATAATATTCCATAATATTCATATACCATAATTTATTCAGCCATTCTCCAATTGATGGGCATCCATTCAGTTTCCAGTTTCTAGCCACTACAAAAAGGTCTGCCACAAACATTCTTAGTGAGCATACTCTTTGATCCAGCAGTGTTTCTACTGGGCCTCTATCTCAAAAAAATCACAAAAAAAGGAAAAAGGACCCATATGTGCAAAAATGTTTGTAGCAGCCCTCTTTGTAGTGGCAAGGAACTAGAAACTAACTGGATGCCCATCAGTTGGAGAATGGCTGGATAAGTTATGGTATATGAATGTTATGGAATATTATTGTTCTATAAGAAATGATCCACAGGGTGATTTTAGAGAGGCCTGGAGAGACTTACATGAACTGATACTAAGAGAAATGAGTAGAACCAGGAGAACACTGTACACAGCTACAGCAAGATTATAATGATGAACAATTCTTTTTTTAAAATTAATTATTTATTTTTTCATTAAAACTTTTTATTTGCAAAACATATGTATGGGTAATTCTTCAACATTAAACCTTACAAAGCTTTCTGTTACAAATTTTTACCACTTACTCCCCTCCCCTCTCCTAGATGGCAGGAAATCCACTACATGTTAATTATGTTAAAATAATTGACAAATCAAATATATGTATACATATTTCCACACATCATTTTTGTGCAAGAAAAATCGTTATCTACAAGAAAAAAAATCAGAGAAAGGAAACAATGCAAGCAAACATCGATAGAGAGCATGAAAATGTTATGTTGTGGTCCACATTTTATATCCCCCTCTGGGTATATATGGCTTTCTTCACTGAACAATTGGAACTGGTTTGAAACATTTCATTGTTGAAGAGAGCCATGTCCGTCAGAATTTATCATCATATAGTCTTGTTGTTGCCGTGTTGCCGTGCCAGAATCTCCTGGTTCTGCTCACTTCGCTCAGCATCAGTCCATGCAAGTCTCTCCAGACCTCTCTGAAATCATTCTGCTGATCGTTTCTTATAGAACAATAATATTCCATAACATTTATATACCATAATTTGTTTAGCCATTCTCCAATTGATGGGCATCCATTCAGTTTCCAGTTTCTAGCCACTACAAAAAGGGCTGCCACAAACATTCTTGCACGTGTGGGTCCCTTTCCTTCCTGGTTTGTACAGTTTGATAACTTTTTGAGCATAGTTCCAAATTTAAAGCTTTTTATTTTCAAAACATAAGCACAGATAATTTTTCAACATTGACTCTTGCATAGCCTTGTGTTTCAAATTTTCTGCTTCTTCCCTCCACCCCTTCCCCCAGATGGTAAGCAATCTAATATATCTTATACATGGTAAAATATATGTTGAATCTAATATGTGTAAAGATATTTATACAATTTTCTTGCTGACAAGAAAAATCAGATCAAAAAGGAAAGAAAATGAGTAAGAAACCAAAATGCAAGCCCCAACAACAAAAAGAGTGAGAATTTTATGTTGTGATCCACATTCAGTTCCCATAGGCCTCTCTCTGAGTGTATATGGCTCTCTTCATCACAAGATCATTGAAAATGGCATCAATCATCTCATTGTTGGAAAGAATCACATTCATTAGAATTGATTGTCCTATGATATTGATATTGCCATGTACAATGATCTCCTGGTTTTGCTCATTTCACTTAGCATCAATTCTTGCAAGTCTCTCCTGGCCTCTCTAAAATCATCTCCCTGATTGTTTCTTACAGAACAGTAATATTCCATAACATTTATATACCATAACTTATTCAGCCATTCTCCAACTGATGAGCCTCCATCAAGTTTCCAGTCTCTTGCCACTATGAAAAGGGCTGCCACAAACATAATAAAAAATATTTAGAGAAAAAAAATAGTAATTACCTGTCAAGAAGATTTTTAGCATTCACTTTTACAAGATTTTACAAGATTTCCCCTTTATTCCCTTCCCTTTCTCCTTTCCCCTCTTCAAAGATGGTAGGCAGTTTGATATGTTATATGCAAGCTATCATGTAAAATATATTTCCAAATTAGTTATATTTGTGGAAGAAAACATAGGTCAAAAGGAAAAAATAGAACAAAGAAGAAAGTTAAAAAAAAAGAATGTTTTGATCTACATTCATATGTACCAATTCTTTTTTCTGCTTATGGATAGCATTTTCCTTTCTGAGTCGTTTGTACTTGTCTTGCATCATTGTGTTCTTTAGAAGAGTGAAATTAGTCATAGCAGATGATCTCATAATGTTGCTTGATACTGTGTATGGTGTTTTCCTGGTTTTGCATGTTTCACTTTGTATTAGTTTATGCAAGTCTTTCCTGATTTTTCTGAAATCTGCCTATTCATTATTTCTTGTTCAAATAATATTTATTGTTCAAATAGTATTCCATTAAATTCGTATACATGGCTTGTTCAGCCAGTACCCATTTGATGGACATCCTCTCAATGTCCAATATTTTGCTACCACAAAAAGAGCTGCTATAAATATTTTTGTACATATAGGCCCTTTTCCCTTTATTGTGATCTCTTTGGGATATAGACCTAGTAGTGGGTCAGAGGTGTTATACGCAATTATTTAAAATGGAATTTCTCTTTCTATCTTTCTGCTAAATTTTGTTAATAACATATAAAAATGTTAATGATTTGCATGGTTTTATTCTACATCCTGCAACTTTGCTCAAGCTATTAAATTGTCGTTTTTTTGTTTTTGTTTTTGTTTTTGTTTTTGCTGAAGCAATTGGGGTTAAGTTATTTGCCCAGGGTCACACAGCTAGGAAGTGTTAAGTGTCTGAGATCAAATTTGAACTCAGGTCCTCCTGATTTCATGGCTGGTGCTCTATCCACTATGCCACCTGGCTGGCCCCACTCAGTTTTTACACAACTTTAGGATTCTCTAACAATTATTTAGAATATAAATCCATTTATAAAATTTTACAGACCATGAAGAAAGATAATTAAGAACTATATTGTCTCATAAATTAGAGAGAAGCAGTAAAGAATAGAAACAATTTAAAGAAAGTTTGGTAAAAGATAACTAAATAAGTCATCCCAAAGGCACTTAAAAGTGAAAAGAATACAAGAAACAGAACATTTGGAAAAGTTCTGCAAGAATTTGAATAATGAGCCACCAGGTATACTTAGAAAGTGAGAAAAGCATTAAAGAGAATAAAATTTGATAATAGTAGTCTGATTAGATCAGATATACATAGAGGTGATTTATGACAAAATTGTGACTATGTTGAGAGAAAGAATCATGTAGCATCCAAAAGAGATTATATCAAATGTGCCAAAAAATTGAATTTTCTTAATTACCCGCCCTCAAAAAGATGATCAAGATCACACCAATGATCTTGTCTTCCACATATGTCTATTTTGAGGGGAGGTGCCCTCTTCCTTTAAAAGTCTATAGCCTATAATCTCACCCAGTTGATTAGAAGATTCATCTCATTGATCAGGTGTTGTTATCATCTACTTCTATTACATTCACAAAATAAATATACAGTGGCATGAATCAGGAAAATGAGTAACAACTAGGAGAATCAAGAAAGATCAAGAAATCACAGTTGAGCTAATCTTTAAGGAAGTGAATTTTACTAAAAGGTATTTTCCCCACTAGGATAGCCAAAATATCAGAGGTTTCACTGAGACCCATTTGAAGATAGGTCTTCTTATTCCACATATGAAAGGTAGGAAATGTGACAGAGAAAGCCCTTCACAACAATCCTATGACTCAAAAAAAAATCTAAATCCTCTATGCCAAAATTTCCAGTTCAGGAGCTAACCTTTTCCTAGTTTGCCTTCATATACCATAATTCCCTCTCTCTTTTAGAATTAAAACTGCCATGCATTCAGCTAAGTGTTAAAGAAAAAAATCTTTACTTAGATTCCAAGACAGCAAGGACACATAAAATCCACTTTAGCCATCATCAAAGTATTTTAGCATTTAAAAGTTACTTTTATTCTGATACGTGTGTGTGAATACAGACTCATGATTTCTTTTTTTTTAATTAATTTATTTTTTTATTAAAGCTTTTTATTTGCAAAACATATGCATGGATAATTTTTCAACATTGACCCTTGCAAAGCTTTCTGTTACAAATTTTTCCCTCCTACCCCCCATGCCCTTCCCTATATGGCAGGAAGTCTAATACATGTTAATTATGTTAAAATACTTGACAAATCGAATATGTGTATGCATATTTATATAGTTATCTTGCTGTACAAGAAAAATTGGATCTACAAGAAAAAAAAATCTGAGAAGGGAAATGTAATGCAAGCACACATCAATAGAGAGCGTGAAAATGTTTTGATGTAGTCCACATTCAGATCCCTCTCTCTGGGTGTATATGGCTTTCTTCATCACTGAACAATTGGGACTGGTTTAAAACATCTCATTGTTGAAGAGAACCATTTTCTTCAGAATTGATCATCATATAGTCTTGTTGTTGCCATGTACAATGATCTGTTTTTGCTCATTTCACTTAGCATCAGTTTGTGCAAGTCTCTCCAGGACTCTCTGAAATCATTGTGCTGGTAGTTTCTTACAGAACAATAATATTCCATGACATTCATATACCATAATTTATTCAGCCATTCTCCAATTGATGGGCATCCACTCAATTTCCAGTTTCTAGCCACTACAAAAAGGGCTGCTACAAACATTTTTGCACATGTGGGTCCCTTTCCCTCCTTTAAGATCTCTTTGGGATATAGGCCCAATAGAAACACTGCTGGGTCAAAGGGTATGCAGTTTGATAACTTTTTGAGCATAGTTCCAGATTGCTCTCCAGAATGATTGGATCTGTTCACAGTTCCACCAACAATGTATTAGTCAAAACTCTTTTTTTCACTAGGACAGGGGAGCTCCTGGTATGTGAGTTCTACTAACATAGACCAGCAGAATCACTATAATTGATATTCTTAATTTTCAGGGCTATTAAGTTAAGTTTCTTGCTCCTGATGAGACAACCTCGTCTGTGTCAGAGGATTGGCTTGGACCCATGTCTTTTTGAGCATGAGGCTATTCCTTTATTACATCATGCTACCTCATATTAATTTACTTAGTGATTCATAAAGTGGCTCATATTGAACATTTCACTTGAAGTAATTTATAATTAAAATTATATTTCCACATTAAAAAATAATAACTTTTGCAAGATTCTCTGATAAATTGTGATTATAGTCATGTGTATAAGTATTTTTTTACTTTTTATTAAATTTTTATAGTAGACACTTAATAAATACATGCTGAATTGAATGAATAGTCAAATTTCTATGCTGTTTTAACTTTCTTTTGTCCATGTTGCATAATGTCTATAGTTCTTTCTATATTTCTCATATTTGTTTCTCTTATTGGCAATGCTCTATCAGTTTATTCATATATTTAAAAAATCATTGAATATTTAGATTGTTTTCAGATTTGATTACTGTAGGATATCTAAATTTTATATAATAATTCTTGTTAACTCAAATGAATGTCAAATTAGCAAAATTTCAATGTGACATTCAATTCACCTCCTGCCAGTTTCATTTTCCTAAAGTATATATAGATCTGATTATGTTGAATGTTTACCAAAAATAACCCTGTGATAACTCACTGTTCCTAATCTTTTTACCTGACTTTCAAAGCTTTCCACAATGTGATCCTGAGAGTCAGTGAGGCGTTAAGGAAAAAGAATTTGTCATAAAGACAGAAGATCCAAATTTGGGTTCCAGCAGTGGCACTTACTATGTTATCCTAAGCAAGTAATTACAGTTCATTGAACCTCAGTTTCCCCATCTGTAAAATGGCCGTAATTATACCTGTATTTCCTACCTCACATGTTTGGTGTGAATAAAAATCTCTGTAAACCTGAAAATGCAATATAAATATGAGCTTTTGTCATTATTAAAAACATATCTTTTCTTTTCTTTTCTTTTTATTAAAGCTTTTTATTTGTATAACATATGTATGGGTAGTTCCTCAGCATTTATCTTTACAAAGCTTTCCATTACAAATTTTACCCCCAGTCCCTTCCTCTCCCCTAGATGGCAGGAAGTCCACTACATATTAATAATGTTGAAATACTTGACAAGTTGTGCAAGAAAAATCCTATCTACAAGAAAAAAAAAGAAAATCAGAGAAAGGAAACACAATGCAAGCAAACATCAATAGGGAGCATGAAAATGTTATGTTGTGGTCCATATTTCATATCCCTCTCTCTGGGTGTATATGGTTTTCTTCAGTGAACAATTGGAAGTGGTTTGAAACAATTCTTTGTTGCAGAGAGCCATGTCCATCAGAATTGATCATCATGTAATACTGTTGTTGCTGTGTATAATGATCTCCTGCTTCTGCTCGTTTCACTCAGCATCAGTTCATGCAAGTCTCTCCAGGCCTCTCTGAAATCGTCCTGCTTATCGAAAAACATATCTTTTCAATTTTATCTCCCAATTATCTTTCATTTCAGCCAAACTAGGCTACTTCCCATTTAGTTTTATACTTTTATGCTTTACTCATTGCTTTCCTCCTGCTCTAGAATAACCTTTCCTGAAAGTTCAAATTGGTTAACTCCTACTTATCTTTTATGGCTCCATTCAAATTCTAACTGTTCCATGAATAACCATTTCATTCTTCAATTTAAAAATATCTCTTTCTTGTTTGAACTAACAATATTTTATATTTCTTTAATTGTACTTTGATATTCTGCATTTGTATAGTATTTTTCTATGTTAGGGATTGCATCAGCCTAGGGCATTAGTGCCTGCTCACCAGTGCTATGTTACAACCATTAAATATTAAGGTCCAGCATGGTACTCTTCAACAATGAAATGTTTCAAACCAGTTCCAATTGTTCAGTGAAGAAAGCCATATACACCCAGAGAGAGGGATATGAAATGTGGACCACAACATAAAATTTTCATGCTCTCTATTGATGTTTGCTTGCATTGTGTTTCCTTTCTCAGATTTTTTTTTATAGATACGATTTTTCTTGCACAGCAAGATAACTGTAAAAATATGTATACATATATTCAATTTGTCAAGTATTTTAACATAATTAACATGTACTAGGCTTCCTGCCATCTAGGGGAGGGTGGGGACTAGGGGGGAAATTTTGTAACAGAAAGCTTTGTAAGGGTCAATATTGAAAAATTACCCACACATATGTTTTGCAAATAAAAAGCTTTAATATAAAATAAATATAGATCTCTCTCTCTGTATACATGTATATGTATATACACATACATACATACATATATAGTATGTTTGTCATTTATTAAATTGAAAAGTAAAAGTTTTATGCAGTGTCAGGGAGATACTTTAAACAAGGGGATTGTCCTAAGGTTCTTTAAATCACACTATATAGAGAAATGTCTTTAGTATCTGCATGGGAGGCAGGAGAGACAGAACAAGTATTTTGGCTCCCTCCAACTCCCTCTGCTATGACCATTTCTTCCTCATTACTGCCCAGACTTTCCAACCTTATTTCTGATGCATGAGGTTTGGATTTTCCTAATATGCCCTGAGGGAATAAGCATGGTAGAGAGCAATTCAGGTAAGGATCAGTATGGACAGATAAAGAAGCAATATTGCAATTAGAGTGAAATATAGATCACATGGACAAAAAGAAGAAATATATGAGGACTTTAGGAAGAAATTTAAAAGCTTGGCACAAAGTTCTGTAATGAAGAGGAAATGACTTATCCAGAAATGTGCTGAAGATTGTCTTTTACCTGAAGCAAAACAACAATTTCTTGACTTGCCTTACTGATGCCTTCATTCTTCAAAAAGTAGAAAAACCAATAATGTGTTCTGAATGTTTCTTACCAACACGGTTTCTGCACTAGATATTATTACAATGTGGGCAAGTGATCCTTCAGTCCTAAAATGTGAAAAAGAACTGAAAACCAGGTAGTAATATTTACCCATATATTTATCCAAATTTTAAAGGGTTTAGAAAAAATCAAATGGAATCATATGGGCTAAAATTCTATAGGGGAAGTCAGGAAGGAACAGGAAACTATAAAAAATGAAATTCAAAAGACAAAAACCTTTTTTTTTTTTTTTTTTACTGGTATTGTCATTGCTATTTACAGATGAAAAAAGGAAATATATCTGAAGAGATAAGGAAACAAGGAACTGAAAGGCCTTCCAGACTGTGTGTGTGTGTGTGTGTGTGTGTGTGTGTGTGTGTGTGTGTGTTTGTGTGTGTGTAAGTAACTACTGGACAAGCAGATCAAGGAAGAAAAATAGCATGGAATACTGCATAGAGAATCATGCTGAAAGTCAGCATCACTTTGTGGCATTGGGGAAGTCTCTTAACTCATAGTGTCAGTGGTTTGGGTAATTCTTTAAGATTATAAATTATAGAACAATTGTCATTCTGCTTTGGAAGAGGGAGCAGGCACAGTTTAAGATTTCTTACATTAGTGAAATCACAGATCCAAATTTTAAAAAATCAGGAAAATGTACATATATTTTATCTAGATTTTAAAATTTTATTATTTTTTTTTTACATTTTACCCTTCCTTATAAAGTTAAGCAAAAAGGATGAACAAAATAACTGTGTTTAACAATGCTTCCAACATTCTGCTTTTTTAGTAGACCACTTCTCTGCTGAGAGGGAAGTAAGTTTCATTGGCTATTCTTTGGGAGAAAAAATTGGGTCTTATTACTCATTTAAATTCAATTTCTTTTTAGTATTTATATTTATATGTATATTCCTTGGGAAGAACACCATATGTAAGGAAACAGACCAAACATACAGAAACATACACATATGGTGGTGTCTATTATTGAGTAGCTTGAAGGAAGATAGAATAGATTTCTCTACCTTCTTTTCTCTCCACCTTTCTCTGAGAGGTTTTCATTTCTGCCAGGAAGAGAAGGAAGTAGGAGGCTAGAGCTGGAAGTCTCCATTCTGCTCTTTTCAGAGAGTCAGGGTGCCAGCTAGATCAGCTATCTGTCCTTTTAAATATTATTTATCTAGTGGATATGATCAGATTCAAGGTAGTTTCAGATTATTTTGTCATTTTGGGGGGAAGGAAGATTCCAAGCATTATAGTCAAAGTTTGATCGGTTCACTATTTAACACCAGTCCTATAATGCTCACCCAGAGTACATAGCAAAAAATCCCATTTATCCAAATCATAGCAAAATAGTAATCAGTGAAGGTATACCTAGAATATGTACTAGACAATACAGAGTGCAGGAGTTCTACTGTTGAGAATGAGGTAACTCAGCTCAACCAAGAGAGAGGATCTTTTTTCCCCATCCAAGAAGAGGAAGCTCCTCAAAGTCTCTAACAGAGCAAGTTGGAGATAGACATAATGGAGACTGCCAAGTCTATGTATATTTTCCCAGAGTCTTTTCCTGCAGTAGCCTGAAGTGAAATTGAACTAATTCCACGTATCCTAAAACAACTTGATACTTGATGACTTGAAGCTGATAATTTTTTGACTTGCTTTCCCGAAACTTTCTATTTTCAAAATGTAGAGGAATCTTTAAGAAGAATTTTTGTTCTGAATCTGCCCTACAAGAAGATCAGATTATTTATGGTACAACATTTCTTTATATTTAGATACCATAATCTGATAAGCTATTTTGTAATAGGTAGGTACCTACTTTGTTACCATTTTTTTTTCTATGACAAAAAACACTGCTAGAAATATTTTAGTGATATTAGGACTTTTTCTTCTGTCTTTGACATTTTGGGGGTATGTGCTCAGAAGTGGGATCCATATGTCAATGGAATATATAACAGTGAATTGTGTTACATGATTTCAAATTGTCTTTGATTATGTTTGGATTAATTGATAACTCCTCTAATAGACAATTGATATTTTTGCCCAGTTGACCCCTTAGTATTAAATATTTCTTTCCTTTATTTTCTTTAAAACTTGAAAGAGTGAAAAATAAAATTAAAAGTTGTTTTATTTTGCCTTCCTTTTATTATTACTTATTTGGAATATTTCATGTGGTTATTAGTTAGTTGTATTATTTTATCTGAAATGTTTATAATTGTTAGAATATTTTGTTCTTAAAATGAATTTGTACTGATACCTTTTAAAAATATATACCTACACCATAAACAAAAGAGGAAAAAGGGGAGATTATTTGCCTGAATGTACAGTTAAGAAACATAGAAAGTGATAAATAAAAGCATAAAAGAAGAAATTCCTGAGCTCAAAGGAGAAATTAATGGAATGAAAACTTTTTTTTAGCATTTTATGTTTTATTTCCTTGTATTTCAATAATATTTTATTTTTTCCAAATACATGTAAAGATAGTTTTCAACATCCACTTTCTTTTTTTCTTTTTTTTTTCTTTTTTTTTTTTTTTTTTTTTTTTGCTGAGGCAGTTGGGGTTAAGTGACTTGCTCAGGGCCACACAGCTAGGGAATGTTGTATCTGAGACCTGATTTGAACTCAGGTCAGGTCCTCCTGAGTTCAGGGCTGGTGCTCTATCCACTGCGCCCCAATATTCACTTTCAAAAGACTTTGTGTTCCAAATTTTTCTCCTTCCCTTCTTTACTTTTCCCATCCCCAACATACCAAGTAATCTGAAATGTTATATACAATTCTTTTAAATATATTTCCATATTTTTCATGTTGCATAAGAATAAGCAGACCAAAAAGGGAAAAAAAAAAACATGAGAAAGAGAACAAAAACAAAAATACTATGTTTTGATTCATATTCAGTCACCATAGTTTTCTCTGGACGCAGATGGCATTTTCCATCCCAAGTCTATTGGAATTGTCTTGAATCACCTCATTGTTGAAAAGAGGTAAGCCCATCATAATTGATTATCACATAATTTTGTTGTTACTCTGTCCAATGTTCTGTTGGTTTTACCTGCTTCACTCAGCATCAGTTCATGTAAGTCATGAAAGTTTTTTTTTTTTAAGTAATAAAGAAGTAGGCTTTTAAAAAAGTTTCGCTGATGCCTTTGTAAAGAAAAAAGTTACTATCACCCTATCCCACTTAGCCTTTTTTTTTCTCTAAACAAATGTGTACATCATAATTTTTAAAAGAATTATATATTTTGGAATAAAGCAAAGCTGCCATAAAATTGTTAAATAAAAAAATTCAGTGATTCTTTTGCTGAAAATGTATTTTTCCCTATCATCAATTAATTTAGATAGAAATTTATTAACATATAAGCACATAGTGAGAATGTTCACTTGCATTTTATCATTCTATCATTAAAATGTATTTAAGGTCTAGAATGTGCCAGACATTGAAGCACTGTTTTAGACATGTCATATATATTTTTTCTTTTTCTTTTTTTTTTTAATTAAAACTTTTTATTTGCAAAACATATGTATGGGTAATTCTTCCAACATTAACCCTTACAAAATTTTTGTTACACATTTTTCCCCCCTACCCCCCACCTCTCTCCTAGATGGCAGGAAATCTACTACGTTAATTATGTTAAAATACTTGACAAATCGAATATATGTATACATATTTCTACACTTATCATTGTTGTGTAAGAAAAATCGTATCTACAAGAAAAAAAAATCAGAGAAAGGAAACACAATGCAAGCAAACATCAATAGTGAGCATGAAAATGTTATGTTGTGGTCCACATTTCATATCCCTCTCTCTGGGTGTATATGGCTTTCTTCACTGAACAATTGGAACTGGTTTGAAACATTTCATAGTTGATGAGAGCCATGTCCATCAGAATTGATCATCATATAGTATTGTGGTTGCCGTGTATAATGATCTCCTGGTTCTGCTCATTTCACTCAGCATCAGTCCATGCAAGTATCTCCAGCCTTCTCTGAAATCATCCTGCTGATCGTTTCTTATAGAACAATAATATTCCATAACATTCATATACCATAATTCATGTCATATATTTTTAAAAAATTTCCATATAATTTATCAGCTGCATATTTTATGAGTTTTTTTCATTTCTGATTATCACTGGAAGATATAACTTGGCAGTTTTCTTTATAAAACTCTATACTCTGGACATACATGCATTCATTTTTTTCTGATCAAGTTCTGGTATTAGCCATATGAGATACATAAGTTACTTATCTTGAGTCTCTAACTATTCCACTCATAAAGAAATAAAGTGCAAGGAGAATGCAGTAATGTAATGTAATGCACTGCTATGATCCAATGTAATTAAGGCTATATCAGATAATAACTAGGTATATACAGGACCTAGGCTCTCTATTCAAGGAATATCAACTAGCTATAGCAAGAAATATTAGGATTGATTGATAGACCTGATTATATTATATTAAAAAACAGGAAACTAGCTTGGAGTTGAGGATTTGAGTATCTAGAAGTTTAATGAGGTATGCAGATTGAAGCATGCTTTTTCCTTTTTTAAACTGTATTTTTCTTGTTTAGTTTAGTTTAGTTTTTTGGAACATGGCTAATATGGAAATTTATTTTATATGAGTACACATGTATAATCTACAACAAATTGCTTGCTTTCTCTTTTACCCATTCATTCTTCAGGATTAGATTATTTAATTTCCAATTAACTTTTGGTCTATTTTCTCCTGGCCTTATATTACATGTGAGTTTTATTACATCATGATCTGAGAAGGATGCATTTACTATTTCTGCCTTTCTGCATTTGATTTTGAGGTTTTTATGCCCTGACACATGATCAATTTTTGTATAAGTTCCATGAACCCCTGAGAAAAAAGCATACTCCCTTCTATCACCATTCAATTTCCTCCAGAGATCTATCATACCTAACTTTTCTAGCCTTTTGTTTACCTCCCTAACTTCTTTCTTATTTATTTTGTGATTTGATTTATCTAATTCTGAGAGAGCAAGGTTGAGATCCCCCACTAATATAGTATTACTGTCTATTTCTCCTTCCATCTCTGTTACTTTCTCCTCTAGGAATTTGGATGCTATACCACTTGGTGCATATATGTTTAGTATTGATATCACTTCATTGTCTATGGTACCCTTTAGTAAAATATAGTTTCCTTCCTTATCTCTTTTAATTAGATCTATTTTTGTTTTTACTTGATCTGAGATAAGGATTGCTACCCCTGCCTTTCTTTGTTCACCTGAAGCATAGAAGATTCTGCTCCAGCCCTTTACCTTCACTCTGTATGTATCTCTATGTTTTAGATGTGTTTCTTGTAAACAACATATTGTAGGATTCTGGCTTTTAATCCAGTCTGCTACCCGCTTCTGTTTTATGGGAGAATTCATCCCATTCACATTCACAGTTAAAATAACTATATCTGTATTCCCTGCCATCTTATTTACCCAGAGTTATGATTTTTTCTTCCCTTTCCCCTCTCTCCCTTCCCCCCTCCCCAGTATTTTATTTTTGATGACCACCTCCCTTTAGAATCCCTCCTTCCCCCTTATACCTTTCCCCTAATCCTTCTATTAGTATATCCCATTCCTTTCCTCCTTTCCCTCCCACCTTCCCACAAGGAGGGTCAGGCCTTTCTATGAAGCCAAATGTGTCTGATATACTCTCTTAGAGTCCAATCTAATGAGAGTAAGGTTTACACAATACTCATCCCCCTTCCTACTTTCCCTCAATTATATTAGATCTTCTATGTCTATTTATGAGATTTTGCCTTATTTTACCTCCTTTATTTTTATTTTATTTTGCTTCCTTCCCCCCCCCTTTTTCTTTTCAGTAATGATATCCCTTCCACCTCTAATTTCTTTTCCATTATTATCAAAGAAAAATCAAATTATACCCCCATTCTTTAAGGATACCTATAGTAGAAATATAGTTCTCAAGAGTTCTTTCCTTTTTACCTTTTTATGCTTCAAGAATCTTGAGTTCTGTATTTGGAGGTCAAATTTTTTGTTCAGATCTGGACTTTTCATTAGAAATTGGTGAAATACTCCAATATCATTGAATGACCATCTTCTTCCCTGGAAGATGATGCTCATTCTAGCTGGATATCATATTCTTGGCTGTAATCCAAGTTCTTTTGCCTTTCAGAATATTTGATTCCAGGCCCTTCGATCCTTTAATGTGGAAGCGGACAGATCTTGTGTAATTCTAATTACACTTCCTTGGTATTTGAACTGTTTCTTTCTAGCTGCTTGTAATATCCTTTCCTTGGTGTTAGTCCTGAAATTTGGCCACAATATTCCTTGGGGTTTTAATTTTGGGGTCTCTTTCAGGAGGTGATTCGTGAATTCTTTCAATGCCAATTTTGCCTTCTGATTCTAAAACATCAGGGCAATTCTCTTTCATGATTTCCTGGAAGATAGCATCAAGGTTCTTTTTTTCATTGTGGCTTTCAGGGAGTCCAATAATCCTTAGATTGTCTCTCCTGGATCTGTTTTCCAAGTCAGTTGTTTTTCCTAGCAGATATTTCATATTTTCTTCTATTTTTTCATTTTTTTGTTTTTGTTTGACTGATTCTTGAAGTCTTTTTGAGTCATTTACTTCTATTTGTTCAATTTTAATTTTTAAAATATTATTTCCTTCAGTTATCTTTTTTAGCTCCTTTTGTAGCTGGCCAGTTGAATTTCTTGATTCAGTGCATTCTTTTTCCATTTTGCCAGTTTTATTTTTCAGTGAATTGTTGTCTTTTTCTAATTCACCTATTTTATTTTTCAGTGAATTGTTGTCTTTTTCTAATTCACCAATTTTGTTTTTCAGTGAATTGTTGCCTTTTTCTAATTCACCAATTTTATTTTTCAGTGAATTGTTTTCTTTTTCCAATTCACCAGTCCTGTTTTCCAGTTTTTGATATCTCTGTTTCACTGATCTCAATTTATTTCCCCATTCTTCTTCTAGCTCTCTTTTGAGATTCTTTATGCAATCTTCCAGGTAAGCCTTCTGAAAGGGAGACCAGCTTAAGTCCGCCTTTGTGGCTTCATCTGGGATTGTTTTCAGAATCTCAGGATCTGGGGACTTCTCTACTTTCTCTCTGTAAAAGCTGTCTATGGTGAGAGATCTCTTCTGCTTCTTACTCATGGTTTTGAGCTGAGGTATCAGTCACCAGCAGGGGATTCTGCGGCAGTTTCAATTTGCCCTGAGGCAGTTTGCCAAATTGACTTATGGTCTGAGGCTGGGAAGCTAGATCTGCACTAGGACCACATTTTCAGTTGCTCTCAATCCACCCTTTACCAAAGGCAAATCTCCCAAAGCACCTGCCCGCAAGCAGAGTAAAGTGGCCCAGGCATCTCCCAGGGGCTTCCTGGGTGCCTACAATCCGCCTCTGTGGCACCCCAACTTCTGCCCTGGGCGTGCTGGCATCTGATCGCGGCCAACGGCCGATTCCCCTGAGGCTAACCTTCTCTGGAGTTTTTTCAGAGTAGATTGTTGATAGAAGTGCGTTGTAGTCCAAGTGTTTTGGTGGAGCCCTCACTCCAAAACCGGTTCGGAAGCTGAGTTTGTCTGGGTCTGAGGGAAAATCTCAGGAGCTCACAGAGAACGCTGTCTGCAGTTCACCATCTTGACTCCGGTCCCCCCCTCCCCCACTTGCTTTCTCAAAGAGGGATGGAGGGAGAAAGAATTGAAACTCAGAATTTAAAAAAAAAGATTTGTTAAAGATTGCTTTTACATATAATTGAAAATAATTTAAAAATTAGAGTGACTATTAATCTTTTTGTGTTTTTTCCCCAAAAAACTAGTTCTTAATTTTGTCAATTCAGATTTTCTTTTTTGCTTTTAATTTTATTAGTCCCTTCTTTTTATCCACCAGAATTTCAATTTTCTTTTTCATTTGGGGATTTTTGATTTATTATGCTAGTTTTTGTTGTTGTTGTTTTGTGCCTAGTTCATTGGTTTATTCTTTCTATTGAAGTGAATCTTCTCTAAAGACTGCTTCAGTTGAATCTTATAAGTTTTGGTATATTATCTTTCACTATTGTCATTTTCCATGATAAGATTTTTCTTACTTTTTATAATTTTTCTTTTGATTCCATTATTTAGAATTAAATTTTTTGATCTTCATTTACTTTTTTTCTCAATAGTATTTTATTTTTCAAAATACATGTAATGAAAATTTTCAACATATATTTTTGTAAAATTTGTCTTCCAGATTTTTTTCCCTCCTTCCCTCACCTTCCCCCTCCCCAAGACAGTGAGCAATCTGACATAGGTTAAATCTGACATAGGTTTAAAACATATTTCCAAATTTGCCATGTTGTGTAAGAAAAATCAGCCCAAAAGAAAAATAAACTTGAAAAAAGAAAAAATAAACAAAAAAGCAAAAATACTATGCTTTTATCCACATTTGGTCTCCATAGGACTCTTTCTGGATGTGATTGGCATTTTCCACCCAAAGTCTGTCTCCAATTATTTTTAAATGTTTTTTTCAAAAGGCTCTTATTGAATATAATTTTTGATCTCTAAATAACTTGTATAACACTAACAGCAAGATTATGTTATTATCATGTATGACAGATTTAGTTCTTCTCAGCAATACAGTGACAGAAGACAATTCCAATAGACTTGGGATGGAAAATGCTATCCACATCCTGAGAAAAACAATGGAGACCAAATGTGGATCGAAGTATACCATTTCCACCTTTTATTATTTGCTTTTTTTCCTCATGTTTTTCACTTTTCATTGTGATTTTTCTTTCACAACATGATATGGAAATATATTAAAAATGAATATACATATATAATCTGTATTCTATTGTTTGATGGGAAAGGAATAGGGAGGGAAGAGAGGGAAAAAAATTTGGGACTTTGAATCTCATAAAGGTGAATGTTGAAAACTATCTTTACATGTAATTGAAAAATAAAATAGTATTGAGGAAAAAAATAAATTAAAGTTTGAATAGTATTTTTATTGCATCTTTTGATGGTCTTTTATATCCTAAAACATAATCTATTTTTTGTATACATTCCATGGATTTCTGAGAAATATATAAATTCTTTTTATTCCCATTCAACAATTACCAGAGATCTAACATTTTTAATTTTTTAAAAGTTCCATTCACATCCTTATCTTCTCTCTTGTTTATCTTTTATTTAGATTTGTCTAGACTCGAAGGGGACATTTTAAGGTATTCCATATATAGTTTTGTTCTCTATTTTTCTTTGAAATTCAATTAACTTTTCATCTAAGTATTTAGATGCTATGCTACTTGATGCCTATATATTCAATATTGATAGATTCTCTATGGTTCCTTTAAGTTGAATGTATTTTCTCTTTTCTGTATTTGGAATCATCTTTACTACTCCTCTGTTTGTTTGTTTTTTTAATTCATCCATAACATAATAGATTTTGTTTTAACTCCTTATTTTAACTCCATGCTAATATTTGTGTTTCAAGTGTGTTTCTTATAAACAACATTATTGGATGCAACTTTCTTATCCATGTTAACATACTCTTATGTTTTATGCATGACTTAATTCCATTGAAGTTCACAGTTATGGATATCTTATTCTCTTGTACTTTTCCTCTCTTTCTTCTACCCTCTTATTTACAAATAAGACATGATAAGAAAGAAGGATTTTGTCTACAACTTATAATCTATAAAGTGACTTTTTTTTTTTTTGCCAGTCACCCCTCTTCTCTTCCTTTGGTCTGTCCCTATTCCCAGGTTTTTACTCTTTTCCCCTAATGTTTTAAAACCTCTTTCAATATTGTTATTTGTTTTGCTTATGACTATTCCTTTCCCTGTATTACCTCCCTTCTGAAACCTAGTTTTCTGGCCATTAGTCTCCTCCTCTCCCTCCTATTTCTTTCTTTTAAGAACATCAAAACAGAAAAAAAAAAACTACCTCTAGCACCTCTCCTTGTTTTATTTACCTTTCTCTATTATCCAGGAAAATATTAGGCTTTTGTAAAGGCCTTTGTTGCAGATCCTCTTATTTACATGTGAACAAGTCATCTCAAATAATCCCTCCTAGCTGAATGTAGTTTTCTTTCTTTTGACTGCTATGCTTCCATTTCATAATGTCTACTCAGTTCTGTCCTTTTCATCAGAAATTCTTGGAAATCCCCCTTTTCATTATAGACACAAATACATGTAAATACAGGTGTATGTATGTATGTGTCATCTATACAAAGATGATAAGCTCTTTTCCTCCATTTATTTGTATTTTATTTTCTCCAATTACATGAAAGGTAGTTTTCAACATTTATTTTTGTTAAGATTTTGAGTAGCAATTTTTTTTTCTCCATTGCGCCTTTTCTTTCTCCTTGACCAGACAGTAAGCAATTTGATATAGGTTATACATACACAATTATTTTAAACATATGTCCATATTAGTCATGCTGTGAAAGAAAAATCAGAACAAAAGATAAAAGCCACAAGAAAGAAAAAAAAAAGTGAAAATAGTATGCTTTAATCTCCATTCAGTCTGTATAAGAATGGCAGCTTCCATCCCAAATCTATTGAAATTGTCTTCAATCACTGTATTGCTGAGAAGAGCTAAGTTTATTCCAGTGGATTATCACACAATCTTGTTGTTACTATGTACAATATTCTCCTGATTCTGCTCAGTATCAGTTCATAAAAGTCTTCCCAGGCTTTTCTGAAATCAGTCTATTCATCTTTTCTTTTTTTTTTAATTTAAAATTTTATTTTAATAGTGTTATTTTTCAAATTATATGTAAAGATGGTTTTCAACTTTCATTTTTGTAAGATTTTGAGTTCCAAATTTTTTTCTTCCTCCTTTCCTTAACTCTCCCCTTCCCATGCTAACAAGCAATCTGATACAGGTTATACATATACATTTATTTTTAACATATTTTTATATGTCATGTTGCAGGAAAAAAATCAGAACAAAAGGGAAAAATCACAAGAAAGAAAAAACAAAGCAAATGAAAAACAAAGTGAATATATTATGCTTTGACCTTTACTCAGTCTCCATAATTCTCTCTTTGAATGCAATGTTTATTGGACTTGTTTTGAATGACTTCATTGCTGAGAAAGCCAAGTCTATCACAGTTGATCATCATATAAACTTCTTGTTGCTGTGTACAACGTTCTCTTGGTTCTACTCAGTTTACTTAGCATTAATTTATCATCTTTCCAGGCTTTTTAGAAATCAGCCTGCTCATCATTTCTTATGGAACAATAATATTCCATTATTTCCATATTCCATAACTTATTCAGCCATTCCTCTCCTGATGGACATCCATTCATCTTCGAATTATTTGCCACTACAAGAAGAGCTGCTTCAAATATTTTTCCAATAGCATTTATTTTTCTAAATTTTTGAAAAGATAGCTTTCAGGATTCATTTTTGTGAAACTTTATGTTCCAAATTTTTTCCCTCTCTCCCTTAACTCCCCCTTCCCAAAGACAGCAAGCAATCTGATATATATATATATATTTATATGTATATATATATTAAATATGTGCAGTTCTTTTAACATTTCCATATTTGTGATGTTGTACAAGAAAAATCAGACCAAAAAAAGCAAAAGAAGGTAAAAATACTATACTTTGATGCAAAGTTGAGAAGAGCCAAGTCTGTCACAAGGGTTCATCACATCTTGTTGCTGTGTACAATGTTCTCTTCGTTCTTCTCACTTTACTTAGCAATAGTTCATGTAAGTCCATCTTTTTCTAAAATCAGCCTCTGATCATTTCTTATAGAATAATAGTATTCCATTACATTAATATACCATAATTTATTCAACCATTTTTAACTGATTAGTATCCACTTAATTTCCAGTTCCTTGCCACTTCAAAAAGCGCTGCTATAAATATTTTTGCATAAATTTGGGTCCTTTTCCCTCTTTAACGATCTCTTTTGGAATACTGACCTAGTAGTGGCACTACTGAACCAAAGGGTATGTATGCACAGTTTGATAACCCTTTGGGCATACTTCCAAATTTCTCTTTAGAATGGCTATATCATTTAACAACTCTATCAACAATGCATTAATATCCCAGTTTTTCCACATTCCCTTCAACATTCATCATTATCTTTCCCTGTCATTTTAACCAATTTGAGAGGTATGAAGTAGTACCTCAAAGTTGTCTTAATTTGCATTTCTCTAATCAATAGTTATTTAAAGCATTTTTCTTTCTTTTTTAATTTTAATTAATTTAGTATTTTCCTCAGTTACATTCAAAACAATTTTTTAAATATTTGTTTTTTAAGATTTTTGAGTTTTAGGTTCTCTCCCTTATCCCCACCTACATTAAGAAACCATATGTGGGCAAAGCCAAGATGGTGGAAAGCAGACACAACTCTCTGTAACCTCCTCTAACCTTCTCTCAAACCAACAGCAGGTTAAGCCTCTAAATTGATTTTGAAGTCAAAGAAGCCACAAATATTTGGACTACAACACACAAAGAAGATCTGGAACTCTTAATTGAACAGCAGATAGATAATTTTGATTATATTAAGTTAAAAAGTTTCTGTACAAACAAAACTAATGCAGACAAGATTAGGAGGGAAGCATCAAATTGGGAAATCATCTTTACATTTAAGGGTTCAGATAAAGGCCTCATTTCTAAAATATATAGAGAATTGTCTCATATATCTAAGAAGTCAAGCCAATCTTCAATAGATAAATGGTCAGGGGATATGAACAGACAATTTTCAGATGATGAAATTAAAACCATTTCTAGTCATATGACTATGCTCCAAATCACTATTTATTGATCGGAGAAATGCAAATTAAGACAACTCTGAGGTACCACTACACACCTGTCAGATTGGCTAAAATGACAGGAAAAGATAATGACGAATGTTGGAGGGGATGTGGGAAAACCAGGACACTAATACATTGTTGGTGGAACTGTGAATGGATCCAAACATTCTGGAGAGCAGTTTGAAGCTATGCTCAAAAAGTTATCAAACTGTGCATACCCTTTGACCCAGCAGTGTTTCTACTGGGCCTATATCCCAAAGAGATCTTAGACGAGGGAAAGGGGCCCACATGTGTAAGAATGTTTGTGGCAGCCCTTTTTGTAGTGGCTAGAAACTGGAAACTGAATGGATGCCCATGAACTGGAGAGTGGCTGAACATATTATGGTATATGAATGTTATAGAATGTTATTGTTCTGTGAGAAACGACCAGCAGGACAATTCCAGAGAGGCCTGGAGAGACTTGCATGAACTGATGCTAAATGAAATGAGCAGAACCAAGAGATCATTATACACAGCAAAAACGATATTACATGATGATCAATTCTGATGGACGTGGCTCTCTTTAACAGTGAAATATCTCAAACCAGTTCCAATTGTTCAGTGAAGAAAGCCATATACACCCAGAGAGAGGGATATGAAATGTGGACCACAACATAACATTTCCATAATCTCTATTGATGTTTGCTTGCATTGTGTTTCCATTCTCATTTATTTTTTGTTCATGTTCATCTTGAACAGCAAGATAATTATGGAAATATGTATACATATATTCGACTTGTCAAGTATTTTAATATAATTAACATGTAGTGGACTTCCTGCCATCTAGGGGAGGGGAGGGGACTAGGGGGAAAATTTGTAACAGAAAGCTTTGTAAGGATAAATGTTGAGGAACTACCCATACATATGTTATACAAATAAAAAGCTTTAATAAAAAAAATGAGCTAGAAAAGGAAAAAAAAGATACCTTGGAAGAATTTCAGAACAGATCTGTTTCAGTTGGGCAGAGGAACAGTCTGAGGAAGGCAGACAACAGCAAAGGGAGCCTGGGGCAAGAAGCTGGAGTGGAGAGTCAAGCATCTTAGCTTCCACCCACCTGAGAATCTTCTGTGAACTTCTTAGACCACTCTGTCCTGGTTGCAAGCAGGTGAATTGGCACATTTGCCTTTTGTAAAAGACAAATTATAAACCACTGAATCCCAGAACAATGCTGGACCTAGCTGTCATTACACAGCACTGGAAATCAATCAACAGAACTGCCCTAGGGCAAATTAAAGTAGATGTTGCTCCTTTGCATTGAAGAGACCTCAAGCCTTAAAAAAATGAATAAAAAACAAAAAAGAATTCTCATCATAGAAAGCTTTTATGAAGCAAGAGACGAACAGACCTCAAATCTTGAAGCTGCTAAAAGAAAAGCAACTTCAGAAGATGTTCTAAAGAGAGATATGAGCTGGTCCCCATTTTACAAGGCTTTCTTCTAAGATTGCATAAAGGATTTTAAAAGAGAGTTAGAAGAAAAATGGAGAAATGAAATGAGATCATTGCAAGAAGGAATGGAAAAATGGAAAAAATGCAAAGAACAAAAAAATTTAATTGGCCAATTGTAAAAGGAGCTAAAAAAGGTAACTGAAGAAAATAATACACTAAAAATTAGAATTGAACAAATGGAAGTGAATGACTAAATAAGACTTCAAGAATCAAAAAGGGTACCAAAAATAATGAAGCAATATAAATACTAAACATATATGCACCAAGTGGTATAGCATAGAAATTCCTAGAGAAGTTAAGAGAGATGCAAAAAGAAACAGACAGCAAAACTATGTTAGTGGGGGATCTCAACTTTGCTCTCTCAGAACTAGATAAATCGAACCACAAAATAAATAAGAAAGAAGTCAAAGAGGTAAACAAAATGTTAGAAAAGTTAGGTATGATAGATCTTTGGAGGAAATTAAGTGGAGACAGGAGTTTAGTTTTTTTCTCATGGAACTTATACATAAATTGATCATGTGTTAGGGCATAAAACCCTCAAAATCAAATGCAGAATGTCAGAAATAGTAAATGCATTTTTTTTTTTCAGATAATGGTGCAATAAAAATCACTTGCAATATAAGGCCAGGAGAAAATACACCAAAAACCAATTGGAAACTAAATAATCTCATCCTTGAAGAATGAATGGGTGAAATAGCAAATTACAGAAACAATTACTGATTTCATCCAAGAGAATGTCAATAATGAGACAACATACCAAAATTTGTGGGATGCAGCCAAAGCATTAGTAAGGGGAAATTTTATATCTCTAGATGCTTACTTGCATAAAACAGAGAGAGAGAAAATCAATGAATTGGGCTTGCAACTAAAAAAGCTAGAAAAAGAACAAATTAAAAACCCTCAATAAAATACCAAATTTGAAATCCTAAAAAAAAGAGAGAGATTAATAAAATTGAAAGTTAAAAAAAAAACTATTGAATTAATAAATAAAACTAAAAGTTGGTTTTATGAAAAAACCAATGAATTAAATAAACCTCTAGTTAATTTGATTAGAAAAAGGAAAAATCAAATTGTTAGTCTCAAAAATGAAAAGGGAGAACTTTCCATCAATGA